>APFE031100802.1:172604-399731 GCA_000404065.3 Pinus taeda
GCTGAAAAAAATAAATTTGCTGAAAACACAAATTCTGGAAATTTTACAGAATGCTGGAAATTGCAGAAATAAAAATCAGCAGTAATAAACAGCCATTAAAACACTGATATTTTTGGTCAACATGACCCTGGAAAAACCCCCTACAACTCTTGGAGAAAACCAATTTGAGAGCTCTTCTTTATTTCTAAAAAATGCCTTTTTACAGTAAGAGAAATATTCAGCAAAAATCAGCAAGCAAACTTTTACAACTTATCTCAGCCTTGCTGAAAACTGCCCTGCTGAAACTTCGTTGTTGTTACTCCGCTGCTGAAACTCCGCTGCTGATACTCCGCAGCTCACTGTCCAGAAATCTCCCTTGCTCTCTTGCTCTCCTTTTCTCAATCTGCTCATGAAAGAATTGAATCGAATGTGATCTTTTCCTCCTTTTCCTCCCTTAATATAACTCCAAGTGACTTTTGGGTGATCCAAGTGACTTTTGGGTGATCTCTAAATCCAATGGCTGAAATAGATTTAGATCAATGGCTGAGATTAAATGCACATTTAAATCTCACTTTCTATTTTTTAATTCACCCCACTTTAATAAAGACCCACTTAGTCATTTATTTCCAAAGTCACTTTTCCTTTCTAATTTTTCATTGACTTTATAAAAGTCACTTTAAAATTAGACTTAGTAACTTTATCACTTAAAGTCACTTTTAAATTAGATTTTAACTTTATAAAAATTATAAAGTCACTTTAGGAGAAAAATTAAAATCTTTTGGACACTTTTCCCTAGGCCAAAGATCAAAGCCTAAGGGAACCACCTGTCCTCCGGTACCAAATTTCAACAAGAATTCTCCCATTTTTTTGTTGTAATAAGTTGTACAGGTATAGTTACAACCCCCTAATTTTAGTTCAAACAATATCCATTGGTGTGAGAAAATATGTCTGAGGTTTTCACCTTGCCTTTTTTTATCCCTATCGATGTTAAATAGATCTAAGGATAAGATGGATTTATGTTAGTTTATAATTGCTTAAAATTTAAATATAGAAATTGAAATAAATATGATGTCATTTCATTTTTATTTTATGTAAAAGTCTTTAAATAAATAATACACCACGTCTTTTTTTTGTTCATTTTGTTGTATTGGTGACACACCCACACATGGGGATCTCCCCCACCCTGAGCTATCAAATAGCCTACTTTTGTTGGCGCAAATAATAAATATGGCTTGAGAAAAGTTTGGTTCTTACCATTTTGAACTTGGAGGTAGGTTACAGTTAATAAACAAACATTCAAGCTCTTCTAGTAGATTATTTGTCTTTCATCAACATATATGCTTGTTATAAGACCATTTGGTTACTTTTAAGCAACCATAAAGACTCTGATTGATTGCTATGTGAAATGAACTCTCCAAAGGTCAATGGTAGGAATATTATTGTAGGCTATCCATACCCTTCAAAGATTTAAATCTTTTAAGCTCAACATAAACTTTTGATATGTTTCATTAATCTAATCTTTTGCTCTCAATATTCCATCCCTCCACTTGACATACTTCAACGGAATCCTTTGTGTTGTTATATAGTTAGGTGTTTGTGCTTCAACCTAGATAGCTAATTTTATATTTTAAGGATATGTCTTCTTTTCAGTTACATCTTTATTGTGCTCTTCATGTATTTCAGAATCCTTAATGACCTCCTTTGTGGAGTTTTATAGCTAGGTGTTTGTTTTTCAACCTAGATAGCTACTTTTGTGTTTGACAGATATGCCTCCTTTCCGAATACATTTTTATTGTGCTCTTAATTTATTTCATAATCTTAACAACACTTCCCTCTTTCCTTTCTAACAAAGAAATAATTTAATTCAGATTATTTATTGTAGTTAGTGCTAATATTAGACTAAAATCTGCATGGATTTAGAATTTTCTTACACTTGATCTTGAATTTATATCTGTTGTAACAAGTATAAGGATGTAAGAGTCTCTTTATTTCTCTCTTTTACCAAATTAATATCTTTTACTTTTGTGTACTTGTAGTCATCCAAAACTCATGGACAGAGCTAGAAAAACATTGATAGAGCACAAGTCAGAAGTCTAGTGCCAGAAATATTATTTTTGCATAGTTGATCATCTTGGTCATGCATATTATTTTAGATAGACTCAAGACTTTATTAAGAAAGATGACACTATAAAATGATCCTATTGTGTAGGTCATTGCTTGATGCATCTTGAATTCATTGCATTTTTTAGGTAGGTGAGTTAAAGTGGAACACTTTTGCAACTTAGAGCCTCGAAATTCTGATTTTTATGAACTTCTATCAAGCATTCATGTTGCAAATGGCAAGTGGAATAATGCAACAAAAGTGAGAACAGTTAAAATAACTTTTATTTCAAATGACATCGAGTTGTAGTTTGGTGGAGTTAAATGATAGGGTATACAAAGTCATTATGGGAGTTGAATTAACACCTTCGACTTGAGGAATTTTATGAAACATTTTCCAATATTGGTTGGGCATATATGGAGGTGGTAGGTAATGTTTGTAAAACAAAATTTACACTACAGATGAGGAAGAGGTTAAGGAATACATGCTCAACAATACTTTCTAATTTATGGAGACAAAAACTGGAATGCGTATTTTATTATGAAAAAACTTGCATTTATGTAATGATACATATAGTGGCTCCAAAATGTTCACTTGAGAAATTATTGCAAGGCAGCAACCCTTTCCATCATTTCAGAGGTGAATCTACTTTTTTGTAGACTGGTACCCTCAATTCTGTTGGGTATTAAACGAGGAGCCTTGAAGCAAAAACCCTTTTTTTTCCTCGCAAGATTTGTAAGAATCCTACTTTGTAACTGTCATATGGAGGATCTATGTATATTTGCATGAAGAGTGCCCTATAGATGATACCATTGCATGAAATATTTTGTGAGAAGATACATTGCAAGAATGAGTTCATCATCTTGTGACTATGAGGAACTTGAAGATGCTACCAGGGCCTTGCAAAGGTTGCCTAATCATTTTCTTCACAATGATCAAAGCATTTGGAAGTAGCGAGACACAATCAATGCCATTTTTGTCACAATCATTTAATAAATATAAGTATGATGTGATCATTTTCTTCACAATGATCAAAGCATTTGGAAGCAGCGAGACACAATCAATGCCATTTTTGTCACAATCATTTAATAAAGATAAGTATGATGTGTGGATTCCTATCATAAAATATCATAAGGAAGGAAGATATATTAGTGTTGACCTTACTGTACATGATGATGTATGAGTAGCAATCGTTTAGCATGGAATCTCACCTGATACCCAACATACACATCATTTGTCAATTTATGTAGTAACATTGGAGATATGAAGCAGGACCAGAAGATAATGCTCAACAAAAGATATGAAGCAGGACCAGGTGCATAATTGGTTAGTGGCCCTCATTGGCACCTCTATGATTTTCCTCATTATAGATTTAACTCAAAATTTTCATCTAACTTGGGGTTTTTTTCTCCTATTATGGCCAAAATAAGATTTTGGCTCCGAACTTATTTATTTTTGTTTTTTAACATAGGGCAACTTTTGTTGATCTAGGATGTTTTCGATGTGGTTGTTGATGTGGCACCTCAGGTCCACATGTCACCCTAAGAAGTTGCAACATCACCTCCTTGGCCACCTTTATTTGAACTGTCATCGCTCAATCACCCTTCTCTCTCTCTCTCTCTCTCTCTCTCTCTGCTCCTTTTTCTTCCTTCCCTCGTATTTTATTTTCCTTTTATCATAGTGTGTACACTTTTTTGGGGGGCCACCTATGTTGGAAAACAACCCACCATTTTTGTTATGAATGGGAAAAGGGTCCCACATCCTCTATTACTCATCTACCTATCCCCTCTTCATAGGCTAAGGTGACAAGCAAGGCCAATCCCACATCCTTTCCCTCTTGGCACATAACTTGCCCTTGCACTTTATCAAATGATGGATATTGAGTGAAAATTGATGGTTGTGAAGCATCACAAGGGATTGAGTTGCAAGGAGGCTATATTGTCCTCCAAGTCCCATTACCATTTACCAAGATGAGTGGTTTCAATCATGAAACAACATTTTTTCAAAAAAAAATAACAATTTGAATAATTTTTTGGTCTAAAATTTCTATGATGCAGAATGTAATTCAAAAAATAAACTTAATAAATCCACACTATGAGCTTGAAACTATGATGTCAGTAAGTTTAATAAGGCACCCCTTACCAATAGAGGGGAAAAAGAATTATGCAAAGCACCTTGCAAAAACCAAAAAATTGTAATATAATTTGAAAAATTGTTCATAATGTTGTCATGAAATAAACAACAAAAAACATACATTACATACATTAGACTAAGTGGCACATTTCATAGCAAATAATAATGGAAAACAAAAACAACCATATTTGATATGTAGCAATTTAGGTTGAGCAAGGAGAAATTAATTGTCTAAGACTTCCAATTGTTGGCAACAGTGTTAGCCAAATCAACAACCCTCTATGATTAACCCCATTCGTTATCATACCAAGCAACCACTTTCACCATATCATCTCCCATCACCACTGTGAGTGATGAATCCACAATTGAGGAGACATTTGAACACCTGAAATCTATTGACAATAGAGGCTCATCACACACTGCAAGGATGTCATTAAGCTCTTTATCTGCATTTTCTTGGAACGATGCATTCACCTCCTCTACAAATGTCTTCTTCTCCACCTGAACAACCAAGTCAACAACTTATACATTGGGTGTTGTCACTCTCAGGGAAATTCCATTCAGTTTCCCTTTCAGACTTAGGAGAACTAGTGCCACTTCATTTGCTGCTCCTGTTGATGTTGGGACAATGTTCAAGGTTGCAGCGCTGGTGCGCCTAAGATCTCTATGATGACCATCAAGAAGTCTCTGATCACCAGTATATGAATGAGTTGTTGTCATGGTGCCCTTGATGATTCCTGCACTAAAAAAAATTAGGTGTACATTGGCAAGCATATTGAACAAGAACAAAGCAATGTCATCAAATAGGATCTAAAAATTCCATTCTAAATCCAGATAAACTATGGTGATCGACAGTAGAAAATGATAAGTTAGATTTCAGCATGAAATAGGGGAAACAATGAATATATTGTTCATTCTATTTAACTAGATGGCACTCACCAAGTTTCTGGTCCAGAACTTTAATGAAAGGAGCCAGGTAATTAGTAGTGCAGGAGGCATTGCTAATAATCTCTTCTGTAGGATTATATTCTTCCTCGTTCACACCACAAACATATGTAGGAATATAATCCTTTCCAAATGCTATGATCAAAACCTTCTTTGCCCCAGCCTCGAGATGCTTACCAACACCTTCCCTGTCAACAAACACGTCAGTGCCTTCTATGACCAAATCAATCCCATAGTCCCTGCAAATACAATATGAAGCATTTTGTCATGAGATGAGAAACATCAATTATCTCTATATAATAATCCTGGAAGGCTACCCAGTATTACATAGATTTAACATTTTTTTTGCAGAAGTGGTTGTTGTTGCCTCTACTAGTAGTCTATTTGTTATAGGTTTTGGAGTTGCCTAGGCATATTTTTCAATGGGATTTGTTCATAATTAATTAGGAATTTGTTGAAATTGTAAGTTTGAATTGTGATATTTCCAGAATTCGAGTGTTCAATGGGTTTTTCAGGTGTCGAACCCACATATGCAAGCCAAAACACATTTTAAATAATAAAAGATCACAATTTGACAAACAATTGTTTGACCAAAAACTCCAAAACTTGAAATAGTTAAACAATACCCTTAAAATATGCTAATCAGCAAATTTTCAATGCATAGGCTTAGCAAATTTGCAATGCACATGCTTATATTTTCTTAAATCGGGTCTTTCATTCTCTATTCTAATTTCTTTCGGTCTTCAAGCCAAGTTCACCTAAGCAACCAAAATACTATACATAGAAAATAAAGAATTGACCATTTTGATTAAAATTAGTGCATTTGAGTAATCTAATTAAGACCCAAGGGAGCTTGTTAAGTGCTGAACATGTCAATTTCACAATGCTCTAATTATTGATTTATGAATGAACTGATAATTATCCCAAAGAATTTCAATATCTGTTAAACCCAACTGTAAACATTAGGAATCCGATCCAATACTTAAGTGTAAGAAGATATGTAGCATTAACCTATAATCCTATACAAATGATTAGTTTCATGTACTTACTTCCATGGCAGATTTATAGGGTTCCAACCTGATACAACTTTGATGACCTTGTCATCTATAGAAATGACATCATTTCCTACTACCTGCACATTTTTGTCAAAGGTTCCAAGAATAGAATCATATTTGAGCAAATGTGAGGCCTATTTAACACCTTCGGTGTCATTGATGACAACCACATCCGAAGGGGAGTCCTTTCGACCGTGCCAACATCGCTGAAAATTGCGACCAATCCTTCCAAACCCATTGATTGCAACTTTTATCCTTGCCTCCACTACGCCCCTTTTTTTGTCTAGATGATCCTACCTGGAATGAAAGAACAAGGGAAAGAGGACAAAAAACCATATCAGTTTGTTGTTTATTATGAAAATCTGATACACACATTTAATGTGATGAAACAACATTTGCAAAGTGAGATCTATATACATCAAGGACAATCATTAAACAAGTAATCTCTTCTTGCAATACTATAACAAGCTCGAAGTGTCTAACCCCTGCATGGACTAGCGCATCAATCATATAAATACGTTAAATCAGCATACACCAACAAAATGATCAAAAGCCTCAATATTTGTTTGGTCAAATTTGCCTGAAATCTGACAGTAATTTGTTGGAATTACAAGTTTGATCGGTAAACTCAACACAAATTGAGTGCCCCTGGGTTTTTCAGGGCACTAAATCAATTCTTATATTAAAAATGGATCTTAAATAACAAAAAAACCACTTTCTGACCAAAAATTGTTTTGTCGAATTGTCACCATAAACTCCAAAACACAAAATAATTAGAGTCTAGACAATTCGCATTTCTACACATATGAGTATCATGAATAATTCTCAGTACAAAGTGTACCAACATATGTGAGGCTGACAATCATATTGTTAATAAACCTAGTGACATCTAAACCTCAATACAATGATCATGATACATTTAACAATTAACCTTCATGCACAGAACTCTGATGAACCATGCAACAAACACACAACAAAATGGACTTCAATTAGGCCCCTATGACAATTCAGAGAGCAAACCAACCTCCATATAAACCAAAGAAACTACTACCAATCATTTTGTTAAGTGACACAATCACATGCAATCATTAGTACCATAGTAGAATGTGTTGATTTTTGTGTAGCGTCAAGAGGTATTCTCGCATGCCAAGAGGCCTCCTAAGTTGGCCTAGAAGATTTATGAAAGTAAAAATAAAATTTCAAATTTTTATTAGGCTTCATGTAGGCTCAAAAAAGACAAGTTGGCCTAGCTCATGAAGGAATGTGTCCTTAGGGTAAATGCACCTATTCGACTTGTATATATATATATATATATATATATATATATAATATATATATATATATATATATATATATATATATATATATATTATATATATATATATGTATATATATATATATATCTATATATACATACATACATGATGTGACATTTCATTTGATCACTCATCATCATCATCTCTCTTCTATAACAATCACACATGGGAGCAGATAGAGGATGAATTTGAATGAAATTTGGACTTGGATTATTCGCCCAAATTTCTAGACAATTTGGAATTGTAAACCTTGTTGAAGAATAATTTCTCCTTAGAAGAAGTGTTGTTGGGTTTTCTCTCGAGTTTTGGTTTCCCATGGAAAACTTGTTGTCTCTATTGTGCATGGATGTCTCTTTATGATCATTGTTGTTTCTGTTCTATTTACTCTTGAAATATTCTATGTATAATTGCTTAATGATATTAGTGGCATTAGATAAATTGTTTGAAGATCATTAGGTAGTAACTATCATATCAAAATATTGGATTCTATTATGTATCTTATAGAAAATTCAACATGAAATCAAAGCTTTGTTGAGAGAGCAGCCATTAAAGTCAGCCTAAGAGACAAGGGAGAGGGACTTCATTTATGGAGCAAGAGAACCCTAGAAGAAGCAACATAAAGCAAGCTAGAAGAGGTCGAATTAAGGAACGAACAAGGAGATTTGTTCCGAAATAGCTAAGTCAAAGGTCTATCCAAACGAGTTAACCGAGATCTAGTTAGGTCTGGAGTTGCATAAAGAAGGCTAAGGGCTGCAGACCTGGTCGTAGGGCGACAAGCCTAGGAAGGTTCCGCAAGTCTGAAATAGGGGATCCACGAAGCTAGATAGACTTGAATTAGAGCAACTGAAGGTTGGACAGAGCTGAAAGAAGGCATCTGTGAGGCTTGTGTTGAGTCTGTTCAACCTGGTTGAGGGCTAATAGCCACAAGGTGTCTGGCCATAAGCAGAAGGGAAGTTGTTGGGTTGTGTTTGAAGTATAAACACACATAGTGAGGAAGAGAAGGTGGTTGCAAGGCAGTTTAGGGCATCAACAAGGGTACGAAAACTTGTTGGAGACTGCTAAGAAGGTTGGTTGAGTTGGTTGTGCAACAACTAGGAAAGCGATGCAAAGAAAAAGGCTACAACTTGAAGGGTTGAGGAAAGGAAGGCTGTAGAAGGTCAAAGGTAAACTTGCAGGTCTATGTTAGGCCAAGTTTGAACAGGTTTGAGGCTGCAAAAGTATGCTAATCAACAATGAACAGAAGGGAAAACAACTAGGTGATAAGTGGTTGTTATGATCAGGGATATTAGGAGTTTTTTATTTGTCTTGAAGTCTTTATACTTGTTGAAAGTCTTAGGGCTTGTGGAATTAAACCTTAGAGCAAGACTTGGAGTGTTGGATGCAAGTGGAGTTTGTGAGATGCTTACTTGGTTTATCTTCTTGATAGCATGTGGAATAACATGTGGAATGCAAGCAGGAGATCCAAGGGTGGACTTGGTGTTGATGCTAGCTTGTTGTGAAGCCTTTGGTGTGGCTAGATAACTTGATGAATGGCTTTCTAAGCCTAATCTGTAGGATGAAGAAACCCTATCTCTTACAAATCATGCAAGAATGGAAAGCAACATGCATTAGCAGCTGAATGTTAAGGATGAGGACGAGCATCCACTTCAGAAGAAGATAAGGAATCCAAGCTTGATGATATTGTAGATGGACTTCATTGATTTATGCAAGGAGGCAAGGATCAAGAAGGAGTTGACAATTCCCTACAACCCTCAACAATTTCTTTTTTCTTAATCAAGAGATAAGTATTTCCTATCTTTCTCCCTTGAATATTATTATTATCTTTATTCCTTGGTCAACCTCTTGTCTTTGTAATTTTTTCTTGGTTATAATTGTTTCTTCCATGGCCTCTTGAATGAGGTTTGCAGGTACATTGTGAAGGCTACCAAGGAAATGATTATGGCAATAGATGGTAGCATCTAGAAGAATAAAGTAAAGTTTGTGGCAACAGGGTTCTCCCAATAAGAGGGAGTGTACCGCAGGGATTTTTCTTGCTCCAATCTCCGATGGATAATTTCTTGTATGAACTAAGGGCTTGAACATAAACTCATCAAAAGTGATTAGTGTTCAAGAGGGAGAAATTGTATAGACATCCAGGACTGTGCTAAATGAGTAGAAGAGCTTCCAGTACCGAGGGAGCAGATAGTCGAGCAGAGTCGAAGGAGCAACCTTCCAAAGAGGATGTCATGGGTTGAGATTGTCAAGATGCTCAGAGACAGAAGGTCTCTAAGAGAAATATGCCTTCCTTGAGGAGACAATGTCAAATAGCAAAAGGACTTACTTACATGACAGAGGGAGCAACAACAACAAAAATAATTGCTTGCATCATAGAGGGAAACAGTGATAGGAGGATTTTCTTTTGTGGCAGAGGGAGCAACCAGGACTACCACGGGAAGGCCTGCTTCAGTGTCAGAGGGAGTTGGCCTCGAAGATTGAAATGAAGGATTCTGGAAAGATACACTATTTCTTGGGATTGGAGATTCAGATTTGGTGGATCTCACGATGTACAAGAAATTGATTAGATTATTGATATCACTGGTTAACACCAGGCTTGATATTTTCTTTGCAATGAACAACCTAAGCCAATATATGGTCAAGTCGAGGTAGATACATTGGGTTGTCTAAAAGCATGGCGAAGGTACTTGTGTGATACAATAGATATGGTTTGATATATGTCTTAGGTGGTGAAGTGAATTTGTAGGGATATATGGATTCAAATTGGGTTGGAAGTGTACAGGAAACAAAGAGCACATCATGGTGGTGCTTTAGCTTGGGATTGTCTATGATACCTTGGTTCAGCAGGAAGTTGACTTATGTTGCAGCCAGTACAAAAGAGACAGAGTATATCGTCGCTTATGTTGCAAGTTGTGAAACAATATGACATCAAAAGCTTCTTGTCAGAATATTTGATCAGGTCACTTCATCTGAGACATGGTGCAGAAAGGAGCAGTGGAGTTGCGGTACGCATACACAGATGAGCAGATTGTAGACATTCTCAACAAGCCCCTGTCTATAGTGAAGTTTGTATACTTCATAGACAAGCTTTACATGATGCAAAAAGTCTCCTTTATTGAGAGGGAGGGTTGATTTCTTTATAGGATTAGGGCAGGCCATCTCCTGAAGCCATAAAGGATTTTGGTTGGGTCATAAAGGACTTTGTCCAGGGGAGATGCATACATTCACCCGAGAAGCTAGAAGGACCTAGCTAGGTCATAAAGGACTTTGACTAGAAAGGTGAATGGCCCAAGGCAATGATACGAGAAATTTACAGGATTGGACAAAACTTCTCCCGAGAAGCCAAAACGACTTGGCTAGGTCATAAAGGACTTTGACTAGAGGAGATAGATGTAATTCACCTGAAAATCCATAAAGGGTTTTGGCTGAGGGTGAATGGTCCAAGGGAAGATTCTCTCCTAAGAAACCAGAAGGGGACTTTGACCAGAGGAGATTGATACATTTGTTTAAGGAGCCATAAAAGATTTTGGCCAGAGGTAAAATGTTGTAGATATTCACATTTCCCACTACAGGATGGAGTTATCTATAAACATACATCAACATAACAAGCTCATGAACTTTTCTTATGGAGGAGAAATTTTAGCTAAGGCAAAATCTATTGCAGCCAAGGAGAATATCTCCCTTGCTAAGACAAAGTTTTGATTTTTGTGTAGTGTCAGGAGGTATTCACACATACCAAGAGGCCTCCTAAGTCAACCTAGAATATTTATGAAAATACAAATAAAAATTTGATTTCTTATTGGGCTTCATGTAGGCTCAAAAAGGGCAAGTCGATCTAGATCATGAAGGGACGTGTCCCCTGGGGTAAATGCGCCCATTCGACTTGTATATATATACATAATGTGATACTTCATTTGATTACTTATCATCATCATCTCTCTTCTATAACAACCACACATGGGAGCAGATAGAAGACGAATTTGAGTGAAGTTTGGACTTGGATTTTTGGCACATATGTCTAGGCAATTTGGAATTGTAAAACTTGTTAAAGAATAATTTCTCCTAGAAGAAGAGTTGTTGGGCTTTCTCCCAAGTTTGGATTTCACAGGGAAAACTTGTTGTTATGGTGCATGGTTGTATCTTTATGATCTTTATTGTTTCTGCTGTATTTACTATTGAAATCTTCCATGCATAATTGCTCAATGATATTAGTGACATTAGATAAATTGTTTGAAGATCATTAAGTAGTAATTATCAAATCAGAAAAATGGTTTCTACTACATATCTTGTAGAAAATTCAACGTAATGAAGAGAGACATACAAGACCTGTACATATTATAGACAACAATATTACACTCATTATTTTCCCACACTTTAAAGAGGCAGCTCAAAGTATAACTTTGATATAACATATGTTTTTCCTAAATGTCTAGCTTAACATGAAAATACTACTTGTATTTATCATAAATCTATCTTCTACTTCAGATTTTCCCTCCACATACAACACATCAACAATAAGACAATGATGAGATGACACCCAATTATATGTGTGATAATTGGATGGTGAACTATGATAAGAAATCTAAAGCACTAGGTAAACATAATTAACTTACAACAACATAATTGTATGCCAAGGTAAACATAATGAAATAAAGCGGGCTCTCCAAACAATAGTGTAGCAATCATAAAAAAAAAAGAGTAGGACTTACATATATAATCAAGCAGCAATGTGATGACTATCACATAGGAAAAACAAACTACTGAGTTCCTTACTAAAGGAAGATTGATTAAAGGAGGTTTCACAACAGGAAATTGCAAAAACTATAGAAAACCAGAAGATGTTGTATATAATCATGCAACAATGTGATGACTATCACATAGGAAAAACAAACTACTGAGCTCCATACTAAAGGAAAACTGATTAAAGCAGGTTTCACAGCAGGAAATTGCAAAAACTATAGAAAACCAGAAGATGTTGCGCATGTTTTTTCGAGACGCCTATTCACAAAGGGTGTTTGGGTATTGTCAAGTTCATAGACCGCTAACTTAGAGATACCTGGTGGGTGATAATCTGCATGGCATGCTTGGCAATTAATCAGGATGGCCACTCTTCACTTTCTCTTGTGAAAAAAATGAGTCCGAACCTTCAAAGACTTGCCTAAAAATTGGATTTCTATACTGGAAAGAATATCAATTTTTGACTCAATAGCCTTGCAATGTAAAGATATAAGAGATCCAGGTGCCAAATCACTTGCACTTGATCTTCTACCACGCAAAATATTAAGAACCATGCAGTAAGCCTATTATTGGCTTATTTCCTTTTCATCATGTCCATTGAATAGTAGTTTATTATCATCCAAGAGACACTATGGAAAAGTAATTAGCCAATAATTGACTTACTAAATGGTGCTTAGTATTTTCCGTGGTGGCACAGTTAAGCATGGGAGAGGGGATTTTGATGTAGTGAATTGATTTTATGTAAAGGAATGCAATTTCATCCCCTACTAATCTCAACATCAGTTTCTCTCCCTATACACAAAAATAATAGGAACCAGTGGAAATATTTTCAAGAATCATAAAGCAATTTGAGCTCTGGATCAAACACTGACATCCATATAAACCAAATTGCAGCTAGATTGTCAAGTGACCTCAATATGAACAACCACCATGATCACAACAATTTGAAATCAATTGCATACACATATACATCAGTTTGACAATTTTACAATCTAAAGCAACATCAAGACATGCCTGAGTGGTTTTGATCCTGCAAAAACAATCCCATAGATACCATTGAATAATCTCAAAGCAAAGTGATTTCTAAAAAAATAGATCAATGGTAAAGAGACCATTTTTTGGGGAAATCCAAGGAATGTTTCCTCACATAAGTAGATGGTATTTCTTGTAAATCCCTAGTGACATTGGCGACAACCATTTCAACTAACCCTAGCTAAACCATGCATGTAAATGTGATAAAAGGATGGAAATATGGCATCCACACAGAGCAAAATTATCTCTACACTCACAACTATCACAATTATACAACAAAACAATATCAAGAGACACCAAAGTGGCCATTGTGGAAGAGAACTACTAAGACAATCAATAGTGTGCTCACCTACACATACAGCAGTGTGATGTCTAGTCATGGAGAAAAATTCCACTGTGGGAAGCTCCTAATTTTCTATAACTTGCTTTACTATCACAATGCCACTTTGCCATTATCAGACAAAGAAATACACTAATTAGACCAACAACAGTGGTGGTGACTCACAATCATATATGGGATATTATCAAAAGTGTGAACATATCCTCACCGCATTAGTTTGGAATGCAACTACTGAAACCAAGTCCTCGTTGTATTTCCTTAGGCAAGGGAAGCCACTGGAGCTCTTGAGACCTGAGTATTTGGAGAATCCCTTCCCTGAAGCCTGCCCATTAACAATAACACGTGACACATCAATTACAACTTCAACCCAAAATCCAAATGCAACTAACAAACAGAAACCAATATACTTGCTTGAACTGAATAATAATCAAACTGACTACAATAAGCTCAGTACCACCATCCAATACTTCATGTAGTAAAAACCCATCTAAATTATTGAATTGCCAAGTAATATTCACTCATCATTCTTTCATTTGGTTAAGAAATTTTGCATCAACACGCATAATTCTAATAGTGCATTAGCATTATGACAACTGTAATGAAATAAAATAACATTGTATCTTAGAAAAACCTGCATGAACAACTTATTAGCTAGCAGAGAATAATGCAAGAATAGGCAGACATCCATATGGTGTTAGCTTGTAATTTTGAATGATATGGATGGTGAGGGCTTGTAATTTTGAATGATGTGGATGGTGAGTGACATGGGAAATAGAGTATACGTGCAAAGATGCATGAGTGTTGCTGCAGTTGGCCACAACAGCCATGGAGAGTGTAGTTGAGGCCATACTCCCTCAACTACAATATTCCTGTGCATTTGTTGGTAAAAAGCTTGAGATGGACTAAATTAGTAAGCTTATCAAGCCTAGAGGGTATACACCTAGAGAGTTTATTGTTGTATAACTGCAATGTCTCTAGGTTTGTCAAATCTCCAATCCCATTGGGGATGCTTCCATTTAGCTCATTCATTGACAGATTAAAATACACAAGACTCTTAAGATTGTTGATATTGTCTGGAATTGGTCCATATAAATTGTTCTTATATAGAAATAAATCCGTCATCTTTGAAAAGTCCATCAATGTGTTGGGGATCCTTCTAGATAAATGATTATGTAAGAGGTCACCAACGCAAGCAATACTAGCCAACCCACCATCTAGCTAGCTAGCAAGCGGGAGAAGCCCACCAGAAGTCGGTATGGTAAGTGATTCCTATAACACCACTATATCCACTATATGAAACATCATCTTATACCCTTCCAAAAATGTAAACTTAGAATCACTCTTAGTCTTCCCAATCCGTGAGGCTATAGATTCCTAAGAAGTTGCATCCTCACCATGAACTTGGTGAGGGGTTCACTCAGACCATCATCCAGTCACCCACCATGTTTCTTAGGTTCTGGTTGTTTATAATCCACCTGGAAGTTCCTTCCTTCCACACAACTAAAAATCTCCTCCATTGGAAGCCCTTAGCGATGTACCCAAGTACGATGATTCTTTCAAAGTGTGTAGTTGAATGCCCATACTCTCTCTGTTGAATGCCTCCAGCTCCTTCTTCTGTGTCCCTTGGCCCTGCGGATCGAAAGAAAGCTTCTAACGAGACAAATAAAAATAAAGAAGATAAGGGGTATATTTAGAAATAAGTTTGGGAAAAGAAGCCATACTTCAAGACACTCATACCTTAGTGCCCGTATGAGAGGAGATTTCAGGAAGACATCACTGCCTGAATGAAAGGAAGGCACACCTGAATGATAAGAGCTACTACCTTATTGGTGCCCTAACTTTCTCCCTGCAAGATTCTTCTACTAATGCAAGAAGTGTACCATATGTCTTATATCCCCTAATGACTCTAGAATTTCTCTTACTAAATTGTAAATTTTCATCCATAAGTACTGCAATGTTGACAAGTTCCCAAGTTCACCCCTTGATCTAGAGGGTTGTAGGCTAGCGTTAAGTTTTTCAGCAAAGAGAGATTTCCAAGGAAGGAGAGAACAATACCATTCAAGGGGTTAGTAACATTTAGCAGGTTAGAGTGCAATAACAATACCTCAAGCTTAGGCAATTGTCAACTCTCTGAATCTAGGAATGTCCCCAGAGAAATTGTTGACTGAGAGGTCTAATTTTACCAACTCCTCCATTTTTTATATCTCATTCAGCAAGAGTCCATCGAACCTGGTGCCAATAAGGTCCAATTTTACCAACTCCTCCATTTTATATATCTCATTCAGTAAGAGTCCACCGAACCTAGTGCCAATGAGGGCCAAAGGTTATAAGAGACCTTAGATGCTAGTCAAATGTAGGCAAGAGTCCATCGAACCTGGTGCCGATGAGGGCTAGAGGCTATAAGAGACATTAGATGCTGGTCAAATGCAATGCAAATTCAACGAATCAAATCGCCAACCCCTGCGCCCTAAAATCCAAGGAGAATACAACCTAGTTTTGTTTTTCCAAGGAATGGACAAAGCCCCTAACCAATCCTATTACTGGAAATCGGGGCGATGCCAAGAAGAAAATTCTATGGCCAAACCAGAAATTGGGCGATGCCAAGAAAATTATACAACCAAATCAGGCGAAGCGGGCTTTGCAATGTTTATTTGCCCTATTTTTAATAGGCTAAAATATAATAATCATTTATTGTTTAAATATCTTTTGGGCTAACTATTGAAAAGTGTGTAATTTTAAAAATTCGCCCCTCTAAAATATGAAACCCCTTAAATTTCGCCCATGGGCTAAAATTCACCCCCAACAATTTTCTATGCTTTCAAGCTGTAGGATTCAAAGGTCAACCTGGGACATGAAGTTATTTTCTTCATGGTAGCTGCTTCCTTCCAACTGGGATGGGGAGATGAATGGAGCGAGGTTAGGACACATGTCAATGATTCCATCTGGTGTTGGATGATAATTTGTCCAATCCAATCACTAGTAAATAGATCCTGGTGAATGTCAGTTGGGCCTCTTTCAAGTTGTAGGAATGGGAGGTTGACCTGGTGATCCGGATTTAAACAGGAACACAATAGATTACAGAGATAACCATAAATACAGAGATGCGATAACCATAAATAAAGAGATGCAGCGGAAATAACACTTCATTTCATTAATGGAAAATACCGAAATATGCTTACAACCAGAATTGGAATAAACCAGCTAGGACGATGGTAGCTTATCTCTGAGAAGAGATGTGCGGCTACATGTCTCTGAACTGTTCCGAACTTGTGTTACAATGAGGCTCGAAGGCCTATTTATTATTGAGAAACAATGGAAAACCCTTCACATTCCAAAACCGACCCTTAGAAGATGAAACGCCAAATTGTGGGCCCCGTTTTGGGTAAATTGGTACATCAATTTCTCGGGGTCGTAACTTTGGCATACGATCTCCGTTTGACACATACAATAGCTCATTAGAAAGATCTATTCGAGCACTATCATTGTTGGAATGGGAAACATTGGTCCATTGCATGGACCCATGTTGCCCCTGGATTCCCCAAAAAACGTCGTTTAGGGCCTCAAAACGGCTCCGGAAGTTCAGGACCCTAAAAACTGCTAAAACTAGTAAGTTGTGCTACAATTAAGGAAACTGAAAATGCTGAAAGAGATAATTGTGGGGGTCCAAATGGGATAGGTGGGTGGCCACCAACATCCACCTGGATCACCTGGGACATGAAGTTATCTGCTTCATGGAAAAACTTATTCAAGTTGCTCAATAACTCAACAAACTTGTTATGCATCAACCGTTGGGTAGTACCTACGTTCAATTCAATGTTTCACTTAATGGGTTAGCATTATCTTTATCTTTCTGTTTTTGTGAACAAAGAGATCCTTCCTATTTTGTACCTTATACGATTTGTTAACATGACACCTTCCTGGCTAGAAAAGAAGGTAGGTACTCATGAGCCTTTTCACTAGAGGAGAAAGGAAATTAAATGTTGGGTAGGTAGGCATGAGCCTTTTCACTGGAGGAGAAAAGAGCTAGAAGACATTTGGAGAAATGAGATATATGAAACTCACATAGGACACCTAAAGGAAAATCTCTACATTAGAGGACGACGAATCTCTACAACCTTGATAAAAAGAACCTCATAATAGAACGTCTATCAACGTAATAATAATAATAATAATAATAATAATAATAATAATTTAATCATATTATATTTATAATTTTAATTAAAATAAATAACACCATTAATTCATAGTAATTGTGTATGAGCCCACTATGGAAGAAATGTTGTAGAGCCCACTATGGAAGAAATGTTGTAAGATTATGTTATATAAGCATTTTGACTGGGTCAAATTAGATAACAATAAAAATAAACGTAAAATACAATTAAAAAAATATAAAAATAAGCGTAATAATTATAATTATTAATTAAAACCTTTTGACTAAGTAAATTACATAAATTAAAAAAAAATAAAATAAAACAAAATTATAATTATCAATTATTAATAATTAAACTAATCTAGATTCATCTTAATTCCGTTGACATATAAATATTTTGAAATGCAAACTTCTTTTAAATGAATTTTTTTATCCATTTAAATGTTAAATAAATATAAAATTAAGATAAATCTAAACCAATTAATTATATTTTATATGATTGTGAAAAAAAAAACCAAACAGACAAATACACTTAAAAAAACACTCAGTGTCTTTCCATTTGAAAAAAAACCCTTAGGAGATTCTCAAAGAAAACCACATACAATACAATTATGCCGGTCAGTCACCCACATTATATATTTTTAGCATCCATTCTATCAAACTGAAACTTCGGGAAGTTTTTCACCATCTTCTGGAATAAGTGTCCTGCACTAACAATTCTTTCATGCCATTATATCTATGTACTTCAGAAATTCTGATGCAGGAAAATTTTAAAATTGCCTCTCCCATGTTGTCAGTGCCCAGCTGGATATAAAGATTGGTGATATGATCCATGGCTCCATTTATAGTGTATTTCGTGGCGGCTGTTTTAGTGACTCTGCTTTTCTTGTCATGGACTGCTTCGCAACGCCCCTGCCCAACCTCTGCACCTCCATCAAGCGGAAGGAGAGTCACCCATGTTTACATAGAACGCTCGTATTAAAGAAGAAGACTCTGAATCCCTGTAAACTTAGGAGAACGTCAACGATTCCTTTTCTCTCAGTCTGTAAGTCCATTTATGTGTCATTTACCTTGCATTTGAAATGCTTTTTACTGGGTTGTGTAGCTTCTTCGCAAAGTCGTTCTCGATATTTGAATATAGTTTGTGAATCAGTATGCCTAAGCAAAGGGGAGATCAGCGAAAGGGGTACTCAATTTTCACCTCGTGCTTCAAATATCATGGCAGAAATTTGGGCACAGAGGGGCTGGCCTTGGATGTGCATACACTTTTTTCGAATTCTTGAGTTAAAGCTCGATGGTCAAACTTTGCTCCGCACATAATGTGCACCCAGTTTTTCAGAATGGGTTGGGATGTCCATACGGTACATTTGCAAATTTTAGATTCATCTAATCTATCTACTTACAATTTCTCTTCCTCATAGTAGTGCTGTAGGCTTGGGTTGCCCACCCAGTTATTTTCACCTGAATGGACCGTTTAAAATTTTTAGATTATGACGATCTATCCACTTACAATTTCCCTCATAGTTGTGTACTAGCGCTGGAGACTTTGGTCCACCTCCAAGTTACCTCTACCCAAAAGGTTCTAATGATATCACTCGAAGTCTGAGGCCAGGAGGTCTAAGGGAGACGAGGAGGAGAAGACTTTGAAATTTTGAAATGTTATTAAAGATTTTTCTAGAGTATTCAAGAGTTTTCAAGTGAAATAAATTCAAAAAACAATTAAAGCATATATCACAGCAGCACGCAATGGTTGGGCTGATTGTTGCATGAGGCACACTGTTTACCAGTTTAACACGGTTCCATTTTGTATCATATTGGACCTGGTAATTTTAGTAGAGAAGCTAGTGCCAAGGCAGTTAACTGATTTTGATTTTGAACTGGCAAGGTTCAAAGTTCATATGTAATTGCATGCTTATTAGCCACCTGCGTTTAACTTTCACTGATGAGAGGTCCACATTTTTACTCATTATGGTCTATCTGCTGACAATTTTGCTCATATCAATCCTAGTGACACGCAGCACTCTAAATCACTACCACTGCCCCCACTTACAAAACGAAGGATTCAACGAAACTACCCCAAAAAGAGGACCAGTTTACAGACTGCCCAGGCGAGCTATATTCAGTCTGGGCATAGAGGTTATGTTCCAGGCTTCTACATATCTTATCCTCATTCTAAAAAGAGGATTAACTTCTCAGATGACTTTTTTCCTCAGTGAATTGTGATATAACGAACGAACCCAATGGATTTCACACTGCAACTAGTGCTGACTGTGTTGCATGGTTACCAGTTCCACTACGATTGAGTCACCAGACAGTGTACAGCAATTGGGTGGGCATGCTCATTTTTCAAAGCAAGCTCCATATTTCCTACATCACATCCATAAGAGAGGATATGGCCTCTATAATGTTTTTTCTGATATTTGTTAAATAACTTGCAAGTAATGCAAGATTTTGCTACTGGAAAGGAATATTGACTATTTTCCATGATCTTAATAATTCTGCTAGGATTTTGTATTACAGCATCTAGTGAAAGGACGTATTCTTTTAGTTATAGATTTACATTCCTTTTAGACTCACAACAGGACAAACCTTTATGAATGCAGGTGCTAGGGCTGAAGATGATGTAAATATTATGGACTCACATGGATCGACTGAAATGGATTTACTTGTTGTAGGCCCTGGTGTACTTGGTCGATTAGTTGCAGAAAATTGGTTAAAGGTACTTTAATATATTGACATTTAAATGCATTTTTCCATTATAATCAGTTCCCTTGTTTGACAGTATGCTTTCCTGTTTTACTGATACAACTCAAACAATCCATGGAATTTTTGGAAAATGCTTTACAAAAGAATTTGTAATTAGGGTTTTATGGGTCAAAGTAGAAGTCCCCAATCAATATATGAGTAGATAAGATAAGATAATTTTATCAATGTCCAACGAATGACCACAGAATTGGGAGTCTGAAGGCAACTACTCTATCAATGTTCAAAGCAGGGAATGATAAAAGACTAAGTGTCTAGTTAACAGCTAAATGTCTATCTAAGGGAACATATAAAATAAGGTGCAACTGCAAGTACAAGAAAAATGCTAGAAACTTAAGAGTTTTGCCGCCGAATAGAAAAGAGGATTCAAGGCTTCCTGGAGTTGGGACTAATTGTCGAGGACAAGTGAGGGGACCCTGATACAAGGTACTTTTAAGTCATCAATCGCTGTGACAGCAGGTCAAAGTAGAAGTTCCTAATCAATATAGGAGTAGATAAGATAAGGTAATTTTATTAATTTCCGACTAATAGCCACACAACTGGTAGTGTGAAAGCAACTCCTTTATCAATGTTGAAACTTGAAAGCAGAGAAAGATAAAAGACTAAGTGTTTAGCTAATAGCTAAATGTCTAGCTAAGAGATATAAAACAAGGTGCAAGTGCAAGAATATGCTAGAAACTGAAAAGTTTTATGTTGAATGAAAGAGAGAATGGTAAGACCTCCTGGAGTTGGAAGTTGGAACTAGTTGGCGAGGATGAGTGAAGGAGGCCAAAATAGGCTCCTCATCAGATTCATCGATAATTGTGATAGGTCCAATGTGTTGGCGGATGATATCCTTCAGAGAGTGCTTGGGGTTGAGAGGGTTTAGTTGCATGATTTTGTGGGTAGTGCAAGAGCAAGGAAGTTTAGCTCTCCAAACATCCAAGGTTGTGGGAAAAACTCCGGATGGAATCACAGCTGCTCAAATATATTTGAGTAACGCGATTGGCGGGGGGAACCCCACATTGGGGCCCCTTGGAGTTGATTTGTCTGATAGTTGGTGGTGTACACCCTATGTCTTGGAATGACAACTCTTCATGGGTTGTGAGCATAATTTTCTGATAGTAAGAGATGCCCAACTAGATGGAAGAGTAAGCACTGCAAGCCATGAAATACTCTCTATCACTTGGTGTAATGTTGTTGGCCTCTATGGCAGTGAACTTGCATAAAGTTGGTTAGAGAAGTGGAAAACGTTGAAACCTGACATAAAACATTTGACATCAAGTATTTCTGAATTTAAATCCACAAATTAAATCCTTAGATAAACATAAAAGCATTAGTGAAATCCAACTATGTGATTTTATTCATAGGAACTTAGGAATTATTGGATTGCAAATGCTACCCTTATAGTTTTCTTTTATACCTCAACTTCTCTAGACAAGTAAACAACATAAACACTCCCATTCTCTTATATAACCTTCTTTTGTGAGGAGCTCGAATTATATACATATAACTGTATTGTATTACTGGGATACATAAAACATTCTATTACAAGAAACTAATCTAATATTCTAGCTGTCCAAAATTCCATGATCAGTGAAAATTCTCACTGTGCCATTTGTTCGGTGGCTCCACCTTGCAATTCTCTTTTACACACTCTGCACTTCCTTTTATAGCCTATGACTAACCTGCACTTGTTTGTAGATTGTTGCCACACAATTTAGCAAGGGCCCTGTTGTCGCTCAAATTGTACAGGAGAATGTGACAACGCTAAGGGTAGGGGATGTCACTCTGATCCCTACCCTCTCCGTATAAGTTGTTGCCTAATTGCAAACTAAGGGGGGCAGTTCCTATGAATGAAGAGATGAACTACTTGTTGGAAACCAACAAGTGAAAGAGACACAACTGATTGACCTAGCAACTTGGTTTAGATTAAAGACAAGTATAATTGTTTAAGCATCACTTAATTAGATTTATTCAAATTATCAGTTAGAGACCAATGCCTTAGGTGTCAATTTATTTGCACAATACGAATTAAAATTCCAAGTTACCAGATGAACAGTTGCTGCAATTTGCAAATCTATCCTAAATGAAGTGCAAGACCTAGATCTAAGTGAAATGCAAGATCTTGGTAGATTTTAGTTAAATGCCCTATCTAGATGAATCCTTACTCTCAATTGTTTTGAAGTTAGTCTCAAATGTAGGTTGTAGGGAGAAGTCCAAAAGAGGGAGGCTAACGCCTCATTAGCGATACCTCTCGTGGATTTCTAACCACCCAAGTGCCTCCATTCCTACAAGGGATTGCTCGCTAAAGAATTGCAAGGTCACTTGTGTTAACTGCAAATGAGGGTCTAAACTTTGCAAGTTGGATGAGAAAGGTTGTCCTACCTTCTTACAACCAAGCTTATGCTCGGAGGTTTATTTTATTAATGCACTTCTAAATTTAGAATGAAATGCAAAATGTGAGTGAACACTTCAATAAGATTACTAATCTGATCAAGTACTTCAAATTATTTTGATTCACACACTTAAATATGAGAGCAGTCAGGTGAGACACTCAAGTATTTATCCCAAATGAAGCAAGATGGAATAAAAGAGAGATCACAATTGGCAAAAGATCGATAGGTCTTGTTATCACTTATGATCACAATAACACTTCAAGAGCCAAGACTGGCTAACAATTCCAAGGGCTTATATTTGTGATTAGCAATATTAGGCAATCAAGGTTTACCACAAGAAGCACTTATACAATTAGCAATAGGAACTTGAAATCACAATAGGCTAAACATGATGAGAGTGAATCTCCCAACCCCTGACACCTGTATGAAAAGTGAGATAGGCTTTTGTATTGTAGAATCTTATGAACCAAAACCTCTTCCAGTTTCCAAATATTCATCTTTGTTTAGTCACAATATCCTCTGCAAAAAGGTGACAAAAACAAGAAATTTTTGGAAAACATGCCTTTAAAGATGCATTTGTATCTCCCAAACCATAATACCTGTTACAAATCTGAGAGAGGTTTTTGTACATGACGATGTTAGAAACAAAAACCTCTTTTAGTTTTTCAAAATTTGTTCTCATCTATTTGTAAACCATGTTTTAATTTACTTTATTACATCATTTAATCATGTTTAAAATTTAAATGCATGATTAACTAAATCAACTAGCTAATGAGACTTAAATTTACGTTTTGAGGGCGCATTTACTCTTGTAGACCCATTTATTATTTCTAAACTACTAAAACCTATTATATCAGAAAATTTAAATTATCAAAACTAATCATGTTACAACATCGGCTCCAATGCGGACTGCTTCCTCCCATGGGATGCAGAGAACTAGTATATCAATTGCCTTTAGTGTTGGGCATGGAGTCATACCATAAAATCATCAACCATGGATTTGCCATCTTATGTAGAAATATAACCAATCCCCATGGATCAGTATTTTCATTTGAATACTCTGCTACTGCACACTGCAACCTACAACTGTAAAATGCAACCATATATTTGCACTAATTCGAATACTCTTTCATACTGAAATCTGAAAACTGAAAATTTATAGAGACTGAAAATATAAGCTGATCTATCATATACTCTTCAAATCACACCACTCATAAACAACGAACACACTGATCTATTGCATATTGAAACTCAGAATATCTATTCAATCCCACACCTCTATCTAACTGAATTGGAAAATTTTACACGATTAGGTGTAATCTGCTTTCCAATGTAACCAAGTGCGGAGTGGATTTATTGACAAACCAAGTTGCGAGCTGCTATACAATATGAACATAAAATCCCATGGAAAACTTATACTCACAGGTGTACTTTAAAAGCTGCATCCTCTATAGACATTTTAGATTTCTGACCATGGCTGAGAGGGAAAGACATATACTGCTGATTGCAAGTATCAACGAACCTTGCGTAGAAGTAAGGGAAGCTAAAATTTCGAAACAGTGGGATCAGTTACCCAGTGGAATTGCCATATGGCAAAGTGGAGTCGCCAAGTGAAAGAAATGCAACCAATACTAAATCCCTACTCCTCGTTCACTAGCAAGGAATAGATCTAATCTTTATTGTTCCCTGGAGAAAGATATCTTCATTACTTCGCTTCCTGGCAACGACGCTAGATGTTGTACTTGTTTCCCGTAGGCAGTCCTTGGCTGCAAAAACTACGCCAGGAAACCAACTCAACCAGCCTTTAGGTTCAAGCTGGCCCTTGAACCAGAGGGGGCTCCCTCAGTTGTTACGAGGCTTTGTTTAATGCTGTTCACTCATCACTGAACAACAGCCTTTGAAGCACAATGGCCAGATTTATGGTTTTAATTGGGGGTGGTTGGCGATCAATGATAATCCCTAATCATGATTAAAGGCCTCTCTCATAGGTTCCCTTCTGAAAGTGTTAGCTTCCAGCCTGACAGAATGACTTAGCTTTTTCAAGAATTATGGTAGAAGAATGTAAGGGGATTCCTAATAATTGAGCAGTCAGACTGACTACTTAACAACTAGGGACATTTGGATGTGTGTAAAAGATTCCTACAGCCCAACAAAACATATTCAGAGTATATAAGAAGGCCAAACTGAAACCAATTCTAAGAGGAGCTATTTCGAACAGATAGTCTAATACGCTAATCTCTTTTAATGGCTATCAGAAAGCGTAAAGCAAAAACCTGTCAAAGAGGAGTTATCATAGACAAACAGTCCAATAAGCTAATCTCTTTCTAAAGGTTATGATTTTGTGGGGGATTTTAAGAATAAATTGATACTCAATGTACACTTACCCAGACTTTCCTAGAAATGCTTTGAACATGTGTAGAAATAAGATATGAAACACTAGAAAGACATACTAAAAAACACAAAATTCTGTCAAACTGGAGCCGGAAGGCTTTCATTAGAAATCCTATAATAGAAGTTATTACAAATTGAAGAGCCTTGGCATCAAAAACCCACCCATATTACTTCAATTGGTGAAGTATTTATACAATTTCCTCACAAAATATCTTGATAAAAATATGAAGAGCTATTACAAATATCTGAAAACTGTATTACAAAAATAGAACACAAATAAAGGTAACTAAAACTATTTGAAGAGTTATTGTACTATCCTTGAGGATTTCTGTTGATAAAGAAGAGAAATTCGAATTTGATTGCAACTCATATTTGATGAGGTGGCCTCCAAGTCACTAACTGTCTTTGAGTTTTTTCCTCCCGAATTTCTGAAAAATAGGGTTCAGTCATCCCTTCGAATATCTCAATCCGAGCTAGCTGTGTGAAAAGTGAGAGAGGTTTTTGTAGTATAGTATCCTAGGAACAAAAACCTTCTCTAGTTTCCCAATATTCGTCTATGATTATCCACAATAGTTTCTACAGAAAGGTGGCTTAAACAAGACATTACACAATCGAAAAAATAGGCTAAACATGATGAGAGTGTATCTCCAACCCTTGACACCTGTATGAAAAGTGAGATAGGCTTTTGTATTGTGGAATCTTATGAACGAAAACCTCTTCCAATTTCCAAATATTCATCTTTGTTTAATCACAATATCCTCTGCAAAAAGGTGACAAAAATAGGAAATTTCTGGAAAACATGCCTTTAAAGATGCATTTGTATCTCCCAAACCATAATACCTGTTACAAATCTGAGAGAGGTTTTTGTACATGAGGATGTTAGAAACAAAATCCTCTTTTAGTTTTTGAAAATTCATTCTCATCTGTTTGTAAACAATGTTTTAATTTACTTTCTTACATCATTTAATCATGTTTAAATGCATGATTAACTAAATCAACCAGCTAATGAGACTTAAATTTACATTTTGAGGGCGCATTTACTCTTGTAGACCCATTTATTATTTTTAAACTACTAAAGCCTATTATATCAGCAAATTTAAATTATCAAAATTAATCATGTTACAACAACGGTTCCAATGGTGATTGCTTCCCCCCGTGGGATGCAAAGAACTAGTAGACCAATTGCCTTTAGTGTTGGGCATGGAGTCATACCATAAAACCATCAACCACGGATTTGGCATCTTATGTAGAAATATAACCAATCCCCATGGATCAATGTTTTCTTTTGAATTTTCTGCTATTGCACACTGCGACCTACAATTGTAAAATGCAACCATATATTTGCACTAATTCGAATACTCTTTCATACTGAAATCTGAAAATTGAAAATTTCTAGAGACTGGAAATATAAGCTGATCTATCATATACTTTTCAAATCACACCACTCATAAACAACGAACACACTGATCTATTGCATATTGAAACTCAGAATATCTATTCAATCCCACACCTCTATCTAACTGAACTGGAAAATTTTACACGGTTAGGTGTAATCTGCTTTCCAATGCAACCAAGTGCGGAGTGGATTTATTGACAAACCATGCTGCCAACAACGGAAAATCTGAAGAATATATACAATATGAACATAAAATCCCATGGAAAACTTATACTCATAGCTGTACTTTAAAAGCTGCATCCTCTGTAGACATTTTAGATTTCTGACCATGGTTGAGAGGGAAAGACATATACAGCTGATTGCAAGTATGAACGAACCTTGCATAGCAGTAAGGGCAGCTGAAATTTTGAAACAATGGGATTGGTTACCTAGTGGAATTACCATATGACAAAGTGGAGTCGCCAGGTGAAAGAAATGCAACCAATACTAAATACCTACTCCTTGTTCACTAGCAAGGAATAGATCTAATCTTTATCGTTCCCCGGAGAAAGATATCTTCGTTACTTCGCTCCCCGGCAACGGCGCCAGATGTTGTACCTGTTTCCCGTAGGCAGTCCTTGGTTGCAAAAACTACGCCAGGAAACCAACTCAACCAGCCTGTAGGTTCAAGCTGGCCCTTGAACCAAAGGGGGCTCCCTCAGTGGTTACGAGGCTTTGTTTAACATTGTTCACCTGCCACTGAACAACAGCCTTTGAAGCACAATGGCCAGATTTATGGTTTTAATCGAGGGTGGTTGGCGATCAATGATAATCCCTAATCATGATTAAAGGCCTCTCTCATAGGGTTCCTTCTGAAAGTGTCAGCTTCCAGCCTGACAGAATGACTTAGCTTTTTCAAGAATTATGGTAGAAGAATGTAAGGGGATTCCTAATAATTGAGTAGTCAGACTGACTACTTAACAACTTGGGAAATTTGGATGCGTGTAGAAGATCCCTACAGCCCAACAAAACATATTCAGAGTATTCAAGAAGGCCAAACTGAAACCAATTCTAAGAGGAGCTATTTCGGACAGATAGTCTAATAAGCTAATATCTTTTAATGGCTATCAGAAGGCATAAAGCAAAAACCAGTCAAAGAGTAGTTATCTTGGACAAACAGTCTGATAAGCTAATTTCTTTCTAAAGGTTATGATTTTGCGGGGGATTTTAAGAATAAATTGATACTCAATCTACACTTACCCAGAACTTCCTATAAATGCTTTGAACATGTGTAGAAATAAGATATGAAACATTGGAAAGACATACTAGAAAACACAAAATTCTGTCAAACTGGAGCCGGAAGACTTTCATTAAAAATCCTATAATAGATGCTATTACAAATTGAAGAGCCTTGGCATCAAAAGCCCACCCATATTACTTCAATTGATGAAGTATTCATACAATTTCCTCACAATATATCTTGATAAAAATTTCAAGAGCTATTACAAATATCTGAAAACTGTATTACAAAAATAGAACACAAATAAAGGTAACTAAAACTATTTGATGAGTTATTGTACTATCCTTGAGGATTTCTGTTGATAAATAAGAGAAATTAGAATTTGATTGCAACTCATATTTGATGAGGTGGCCTCCAAGTCACTAACTGTCTTTGAGTTTTTTCCTCCCGAATTTATGAAAAATAGGGTCCAGTCATCCCTTCGAATATCTCAATTCGAGCTAGCTGTGTGAAAACTGAGAGAGGCTTTTGTAGTATGGTATCTTAGGAACAAAAACCTCCTCTAGTTTCCCAATATTCATCTTTGGTTATCCACAATAGTTTCTCCAAAAAGGTGGCTTAAACAGGACATTGCACAGTCAGAAAAATTGGCTAAACACAATGAGAGTGTATCTCCCAACCCCTGACACTTGTATGAAAAGTAAGATAGGTTTTTGTATTGTGGATTCTTATGAACGAAAACCTCTTCCAGTTTCCAAATATTCATCTTTGTTTAGTCACAATATCCTCTGCAAAAAGGTGACAAAAACGGGAAATTTCTAGAAAACATGCCTGCAAAGATGCATTTGTATTTCCCAAACCATAATACCTGTTACAAATCTGAGAGAGGTTTTTGTAGATGAGGATGTTAGAAACAAAATCCTCTTTTAGTTTTTGAAAATTTGTTCTCATCTGTTTGTAAACAATGTTTTAATTTACTTTCTTACATCATTTAATCATGTTTAAATGCATGATTAACTAAATCAACCAGCTAATGAGACTTAAATTTACATTTTGAGGGCGCATTTACTCTTGTAGACCCATTTATTATTTCTAAACTACTAAAACCTATTATATCAGCAATTTAAATTATCAAAACTAATCATGTTACAACATCGGCTCCAATGGGGACTGCTCCCCCAGTGGGATGCAAAGAACTAGTAGACCAATTGCTCTTAGTGTTGGGCATGGAGTCATACCATAAAATGATCATCCACGGATTTGCCATCTTATGTAGAAATATAACCAATCCCCATGGTTCAATGTTTTCATTTGAATACTCTGCTATTGCACACTGCAACCTAGAACTGTAAAATGCAACCATATATCTGCACTAATTCGAATACTCTTTCATATTGAAATCTGAAAACTGAAAATTAGACTGAAAATATAAGCTGATCTATCAGATGTTCTTCAAATCACACCACTCATAAACAAAGAACACACTGATCTACTGCATACTGAAACTCAGAATATCTATTCAATCCCACACCTCTATCTAATTGAATTGGAAAATTTTACACGGTTAGGTGTAATCTGCTTTCCAATGCAACCAAGTGCGGAGTGGAATTATTGGCAAACCACGTTGCCAGCAGCTGAAAATTTGAAGAATATATACAATATGAACATAAAATCCCATGGAAAACTTACACTCATAGGTGTACTTTAAAAGCTACGTCCTCTGTAGACATTTTAGATTTCTGACCATGGCTGAGAGGGAAAGACATATACAGTTGATTGTAAGTATCAACGAACCTTGCATAGAATTAAGGGCAGCTGAAATTTCGAAATAGTGGGATCGGTTACCCAGTGGAATCGCCATATGACAAAGTGGAGTCGCTAGGTGAAAGAAATGCAACCAATACTAAATCCCTACTCCTTGTTCACCAGCAAGGAATAGATCTAATTTTTATCGTTCCTCGGAGAAAGATATCTTCGTTACTTCGCTCCCCGGCAACGACGCTAGATGTTGTACTTTTTTCTCGTAGGCAGTCCTTGGCTGCAAAAACTACGCCAGGAAACCAACTCAACCAGCCTTTAGGTTCAAGCTGGCCCTTGATCCAGAGGGTGCTCCCTCAGTGGTTACGAGGCTTTGTTTAACGCTGTTCACCCGTCACTAAACAATAATCTTTGAATCACAATGGCTAGATTTATGGTTTTAATTGGGGGTGGTTGGCGATCAATGATAATCCCTAATTATGATTAAAGGCCTCTCTCACAGGGTCCCTTCTAAAAGTGTCAGCTTCTAGCCTGACAGAATGACTTAGCTTTTTCAAGAATTATGGTAGAAGAATGTAAGGGGATTCCTAATAATTGAGTAGTCAGACTGACTACTTAACAAATAGGGAAATTTGGATGCGTGTAGAAGATTCCTATAGCCCAACAAAACATATTCAGAGTATTCAAGAAGGCCAAACTAAAACCAATTCTAAGAGGATCTATTTCGAACAGATAGTCTAATAAGCTAATCTCTTTTAATGGCTATCATAAGGCATAAAGCAAAACCAGTCAAAGAGGAGTTATCTTGGACAAACAGTCCAATAAGCTAATCTCTTTCTAAAGGTTATTATTTTGCAGGGGATTTTAAGAATAAATTGATACTCAATCTACACTTACCCAGACCTTCCTATAAGTGCTTTGAACATGTGTAGAAATAAGATATGAAACACTAGAAAGACAAACTAGAAAACACAAAATTTTGTCAAACTGGAGCCGGAAGGCTTTCATTAGAAATCCTATAATAGAAGCTATTACAAATTGAAGAGCCTTGGCATCAAAAGCCCACCCATATTACTTCAATTGATGAAGTATTTATACAATTTCCTCACAAAATATCTTGATAAAAATATCAAGAGCTATTACAAATATCTGAAAACTGTATTACAAAAATAAAACACAAATAAAGGTAACTAAAACTATTTGAAGAGTTATTGTACTATCCTTGAGGATTTCTGTTGATAAAGAAGAGAAATTCGAATTTGATTGCAACTCATATTTGATGAGGTGGCCTCCAAGTCACTTACTATCTTTGAGTTTTTTCCTCCCAAATTTCTGAAAAATAGGGTCCATTCGTCCCTTCGAATATCTCAATCTGAGCTAGCTGTGTGAAAACGAAGAGAGGTTTTTGTAGTATAGTATCTTAGGAACAAAAACCTCCTCTAGTTTCCCAATATTCATATATGATTATCCACAATAGTTTCTGCAAAATGGTGGTTTAAACAGGACATTGCACAGTTAGAAAAATAGGCTAAACATGATGAGAGTGTATCTCCCAACCCTTGACACCTGTATGAAAAGTGAGATAGGCTTTTGTATTGTGGAATCTTATGAACCAAAACCTCTTCCAGTTTCCAAATATTCATCTTTGTTTAGTCACAATATCCTCTACAAAAAGGTGACAAAAACAAGAAATTTATGGAAAACATGCCGTTAAAGATGCATTTGTATCTCCCAAACCATAATACCTGTTACAAATCTGAGAGAGGTTTTTGTTCATGAGGATATTAGAAACAAAATCCTCTTTTAGTTTTTGAAAATTCTTCTCATCTGTTTGTAAACCATGTTTTAATTTACTTTCTTACATCATTTAATCATGCTTAAATGCATGATTAACTAAATCAACTAGCTAATGAGACTTAAATTTACATTTTGAAGGCATATTTACTCTTGTAGACCCATTTATTATTTGTAAACTACTAAAGCCTATTATATCAACAAATTTAAATTATCAAAACTAATCATGTTACAAGATCGGCTCCAATGGGGACTGCTTCCCCCTGTGGGATGCAAAGAACTAGTAGACCATTTGCTTTTAGTGTTGGGCATGGAGTCATACCATAAAACCATCAACCACGGATTTGCCATCTTATATAGAAATATAACCAATCCCCATGGATCAATGTTTTCATTTGAATACTCTGCTACTGCACACTGCAACCTACAACTGTAAAATGCAACCATATATCTGCATTAATTCGAATACTCTTTCATACTGAAATTTGAAAGCTGAAAATTTCTAGAGACTGAAAATATAAGCTGATCTATCATATACTCTTCAAATCACACCACTCATAAACAACGAACACGCTGATCTACTGCATACTGAAACTCAAAATATCTATTCAATCCCACACCTCTATCTAACTGAACTAGAAAATTTTACATGGTTAGTTGTAATCTGCTTTCCAATGTAACCAAGCGCGGAGTGGATTTATTGACAAATAATGTTGCCAACAACTGAAAATTTGAAGAATATATACAATATGAACATAAAATCCCATGGAAAACTTATACTCATAGGTGTACTTTAACAAGTTGCATCCTCTGTAGACATTTTAGATTTTTGACCATGGCTGAGAGGGAAAGACATATACTGCTTATTGCAAGTATCAACGAACCTTGCATAGAAGTAAGGGCAGCTAAAATTTCGAAACAGTGGGATCGATTACCCAGTGGAATCGCCATATGACAAAGTGGAATCACCAGGTGAAAGATATGCAACCAATACTAAATCCCTACTCCTTGTTCAGCAACAAGGAATAGATCTAATCTTTATCGTTCCCCGGAGAAAGATATCTTCGTTACTTCGCTCCCCGACAACAACAGCAGATGTTGTACTTGTTTCTCATAGGCAGTCCTTGGCTGCAAAAACTATGCCAGGAAACCAACTCAACCAGCCTTTAGGTTCAAGCTGGCCCTTGATCCAGAGGGTGCTCCCTCAGTGGTTACGAGGCTTTGTTTAACGCTATTCACCCGTCACTGAACAATAATCTTTGAATCACAATGGCTAGATTTATGGTTTTAATTGGGGGTGGTTGGCGATCAATGATAATCCCTAATTATGATTAAAGGCCTCTCTCACAGGGTCCCTTCTAAAAGTGTCAGCTTCTAGCCTGACAGAATGACTTAGCTTTTTCAAGAATTATGGTAGAAGAATGTAAGGGGATTACTAATAATTGAGTAGTCAGACTGACTACTTAACAAATAGGGAAATTTGGATGCGTGTAGAAGATTCCTATAGCCCAACAAAACATATTCAGAGTATTCAAGAAGGCCAAACTAAAACCAATTCTAAGAGGATCTATTTCGAACAGATAGTCTAATAAGCTAATCTCTTTTAATGGCTATCAGAAGGCATAAAGCAAAAACCAGTCAAAGAGGAGTTATCTTGGACAAACAGTCCAATAAGCTAATCTCTTTCTAAAGGTTATTATTTTGCAGGGGATTTTAAGAATAAATTGATACTCAATCTACACTTACCCAGACCTTCCTATAAGTGCTTTGAACATGTGTAGGAATAAGATATGAAACACTAGAAAGACAAACTAGAAAACACAAAATTTTGTCAAACTGGAGCCGGAAGGCTTTCATTAGAAATCCTATAATAGAAGCTATTACAAATTGAAGAGCCTTGGCATCAAAAGCCCACCCATATTACTTCAATTGATGAAGTATTTATACAATTTCCTCACAAAATATCTTGATAAAAATATCAAGAGCTATTACAAATATCTGAAAACTGTATTACAAAAATAGAACACAAGTAAAGGTAACTAAAACTATCTGAAGAGTTATTGTACTATCCTTGAGGATTTCTGTTGATAAAGAAGAGAAATTCGAATTTGATTGCAACTCATATTTGATGAGGTGGCCTCCAAGTCACTAACTGTCTTTGAGTTTTTTCCTCCCGAATTTATGAAAAATAGGGTCCATTCGTCCCTTCGAATATCTCAATCCGAGCTAGCTGTGTGAAAACGAAGAGAGGTTTTTGTAGTATAGTATCTTAGGAACAAAAACCTCCTCTAGTTTCCCAATATTCATATATGATTATCCACAATAGTTTATGCAAAAAAGGTGGTTTAAACAGGACATTGCACAGTCAGAAAAATAGGCTAAACATGATGAGAGTGTATCTCCCAACCCTTGACACCTGTATGAAAAGTGAGATAGGCTTTTGTATTGTGGAACCTTATGAACCAAAACCTCTTCCAGTTTCCAAATATTCATCTTTGTTTAGTCACAATATCCTCTGCAAAAAGGTGACAAAAACAAGAAATTAATGGAAAACATGCCGTTAAAGATGCATTTGTATCTCCCAAACCATAATACTTGTTACAAATCTGAGAGAGGTTTTTGTACATGAGGATATTAGAAACAAAATCCTCTTTTAGTTTTTGAAAATTCTTCTCATCTGTTTGTAAACCATGTTTTAATTTATTTTCTTACATCATTTAATCATGTTTAAATGCATGATTGACTAAATCAACCAGCTATTGAGACTTAAATTTACATTTTGAGGGCATATTTACTCTTGTAGACCCATTTGTTATTTGTAAACTACTAAAGCTTATTATATCAACAAATTTAAATTATCAAAACTAATCATGTTACAAGATCGGCTCCAATGGGGACTGCTTCCCCCCGTGGGATGCAAAAAACTAGTAGACCATTTGCCTTTAGTGTTGGGCATGGAGTCATACCATAAAACCATCAACCACGAATTTGCCATCTTATATAGAAATATAACCAATCCCCATGGATCAATGTTTTCATTTGAATACTCTGCTACTGCACACTGCAACCTACAACTGTAAAATGCAACCATATATCTGCATTAATTTGAATACTCTTTCATACTGAAATTTGAAAACTGAAAATTTCTAGAGACTGAAAATATAAGCTGATCTATCATATACTCTTCAAATCACACCACTCATAAACAACGAATACGCTGATCTACTGCATACTGAAACTCAAAATATCTATTCAATCCCACACCTCTATCTAACTGAACTAGAAAATTTTACATGGTTAGGTGTAATCTGCTTTCCAATGTAACCAAGTGCGGGGTGGATTTATTGACAAACAACGTTGCCAACAGCTGAAAATTTGAAGAATATATACAATATGAACATAAAATCCCATGGAAAACTTATACTCATAGGTGTACTTTAAAAGTTGCATCCTTTGTAGACATTTTAGATTTTTGACCATGGCTGAGAGGGAAAGACATATACTGCTTATTGCAAGTATCAACGAACCTTGCATAGAAGTAAGGGCAGCTAAAATTTCGAAACAGTGGGATCGATTACCTAGTGGAATCGCCATATGACAAAGTGGAGTCACCAGGTGAAAGATATGCAACCAATACTAAATCCCTACTCCTTGTTCACCAACAAGGAATAGATCTAATCTTTATTGTTCCCCGGAGAAAGATATCTTCGTTACTTCGCTCCCCGACAACGACACCAGATGTTGTACCTGTTTCTCGTAGGCAGTCCTTCGCTGCAAAAACTACGCCAGGCTACCAACTCAACCAGCCTTTAGGTTCAAGTTGGCCCTTGAACCGGAGGGGTCTCCCTCAGTTGTTATAAGGCTTTGCTTAACGCTGTTCACCTGTCACTGAACAACAACCTTTGAAGGACAATGGCCAGATTTATGGTTTTAATTGGGGGTGGCTGGCGATCAATGATAATCCCTAGTCATGATTAAAGGCCTCTCTCATACGGTCCCTTCTGAAAGTGTCAGCTTTCAGCCTGACATTATGACTTAGCTTTTCAAGAATTATGGTAGAAGAATGTTAGGGGATTCCTAATAATTGAGTAGTCAGACTAACTACTTAACAACTAGGGAAATTTGGATGCGTGTAGAAGATTTCTATAGCTCAACAAAACATATTCAGAATATTCAAGAAGGCCAAACTGAAACCAATTCTAAGAGAAGCTATTTCGGACAGATAGTCTAATAAGCTAATCCATTTTAATGACTATCAGAAGGCATAAAACAAAAACCAATTAAAGAGGAGGTATCTTGGACAAACAATCCAATAAGCTAATCTCTTTCTAAAGGTTATGATTTTGCGGGGGATTTAAGAATAAATTGATACTCAATCTACACTTACCCAGACCTTCCTATAAATGCTTTGAACATGTGTAGAAATAAGATATGAAACACTAGAAAGACATACTAGAAAACACAAAATTCTGTCAAACTAGAGCCGGAAGGATTTCATTAGAAATCCTATAATAGAAGCTATTACAAATTGAAGAGCCTTGGCATCAAAATCCCATCCATATTACTTCAATTGATGAAGTATTTATACAACCTCCTCATAAAATATCTTGATAAAAATATCAAGAGCTATTACAAATATTTGAAAACTGTATTACAAAAATAGAACACAAATAAAGGTAACTAAAACTATTTGAAGAGTTATTGTACTATCCCTAAGGATTTCTGTTGATAAAGAAGAGAGATTCGAATTTGATTTCAACTCATATTTGATGAGGTGGCCTCCATGTCACTAACTGTCTTTGAGTTTTTTCCTCTCGAATTTATGAAAACTAGGGTCCAGTCATCCCTTCGAATATCTCAATCTGAGCTAGCTGTGTGAAAACTGAGAGAGGTTTTTGTAGTATAGTATCTTAGGAACAAAAACCTCCTCTAGTTTCCCAATATTCATATATGATTATCCACAATAGTTTTTGCAAAAAGGTGGCTTAAACAGGACATTAGACAGTTGGAAAAATAGGCTAAACATGATAAGAGTGTATCTCCCAACTCCTAACACTTGTATGAAAAGTGAGATAGGCTTTTGTATTGTGGAATCTTAGGAACCAAAACCTCTTCCAGTTTCCAAATAGTCATCAGTGTTTAGTCTCAATATCCTCTGCAAAAGGGTGACAAAACATGAAATTTCTGGAAAACATGCCTTCAAATATGCATTTGTATCTCCCAAACCATAATACCTGTTACAAATTTGAGAGAGGTTTTTGTACATGAGGATGTTAGAAACAAAATCCTTTTGGAAAATTCGTTCTCATCTGTTTGTAAACCATATTTTAATTTACTTTCTTACATCATTTAATCATGTTTAAATGCATGATTAACTAAAACAACCAGCTAATGAGACTTAAATTTACATTTTGAGGGCGCGTTTACTCTTGTAGACCCATTTATTATTTCTAGACTACTAAAACCTATTATATCATCAAATTTAAATTATCAAAACTAATCATGTTACAACATCCCCTACCAATCCATGCCCAAAAATGTCCATGATAAGTAAACAAAATTACTTAACTACACAATGAAAAGCCACACCTTTGGGCTCGGGAGGGCTACCTTCAAACATATGATTATAATAGATGGGCGAAGGACCACATGGATGGCTTAGGTAGTGGAGTTAGTGGCACATCGAGCTATTTGGTGGCTGTAAGTGGCTGCTGGCTGCCGGTTGAGGACCATGTGGGAGAAAATTTTCTCCTATACCCACAAGTGGTGGGTAACAAAGCCTTAGCAAAATGATTTCTTATTGCTGCTACCTTGTATATCAGATCTTAGAAAAATTATATCAGACCTCCAAATTCACTTAGCACATTAATAATTGAAAGCATACAAATTTGATTAGCCTTTTATATTAAGTGTACAATGTTCTTAGGCTTATATGAAAGTCTTTTAGAGCACTTTAAAAATGATTATATGATGTTAATAACACTATTGCAAGGCTACTTCAGATCTGACCATGAAAACAGTGATGAGAATAAGCGGGATAAGAGAGCAAACCCTAGGCCTAGAAGCCTTGCTTGACGGAAAGATGAACTTCTTGTATGTACTAGAATTCCTTTAAACACTTGCAACACAAGTATTATCTTTGACAAATGATAGAGAAATCCTCTGATGATTGTGATTAGGGCTTCTAGGGCTAATTGATAGACTAGTGAAATTTCAAACCCTTTCAAATCCTTGCAAAACCAAGTGTTAGCTTGAAATATAATGGATAAATGGCAAAAATGAAATGGAAATCAATTCAAATTTCAAACCCTTGCCAAAACTTACCATAAGCCTGCAAACACAAAATATTGGTGCCAAATCAAATGCCAAAGCCGCAATTATACCAAAAATGGATTGATATGAGGGGATAAAGGCCTAATAAGGCTTGCGGCCTAGGGCTAGAATCCCTCTAAAGCCTGCGGCCAAGGGGAAAATCCCTTAAAGGGATGCCGCTAGCAAGAAAAGGCCTCAAAGGCCTATGACTCACAAGAAAGAGGCCACAAATGGCTTGCGACTGCCAAAGAAAGGCCACAAAAGTTTGCGGCTAAGGCCCTAGAGGGCTGTCGCTAGGGCAACAAGCCCAAAAAGGGTTGCGACCAAGAAAATAAGGCCCTACCAGGGCTGTGGCTAGCCCGTAAGGGCTACGACATCCGTGAAACGAGAGAAATAACCCAAAAAAATGATCAAACCCTCCTCCAAGAGTTGTGGCTTCCTTCTTAGGGCTAGACAACTTCTTCAAGTTAGATTTTCACTTCAATTCCTTGAGCCAATGTACCTGCAAAATGAGAAATAGAGAGCCAAAAACCAATATATACAAAAACCCACAAAATCGAAAAACCCCAATAGCTATACAAAAATAAAATGTTAGTATTTAAAAATACAAGGATTAGTGGAAAATTAATTTTATAAATATTTACAAAATAAACTTTGCTCTCATTAGCACATTAAAACTTTATGGCACAAGTAAATATATTTGAAGATAATGAGAAAATAATTTTTTGAATTTGATTTTTTTTTGCAATGCCCTTCTGCATAAAATTTTTGTTAGATCAAGACTTGGAGCCAAACAAGGGTGTGATCCCCTCACAGTCTGTGAACTTGGAGGCCAAGAGCTTGAGCAACCTGTAACTTGATGCACTTTGAATGATAGAGTATTACGTTAAGAGGGATTCGATCCACACAAAGGATCTATGAACCTGGAGATACTTGCCAGATCCCCTAGACCTAGAGTGCTTACTGTAGCCCAACACCTAAAGCAAGATACTTGTGCCAATAGATGTTCCTACTACTGGAAATTGAAATAATAATCAATGTTATAATAGTTCAACGCATATCAATAAATCATCTAGCAAATACCACAAATCAACGAGCGAGAGACACCTTGAATTGAACCCCAAAGAGTTTTTATTAAGTGCAAAGAAATTCTAGCAGAGCCTTGCTCAGTACATCAAATAATCATTACATCATTCAAAGATGAAATGAGGAGCTTGATAGCTTTCTTGTATAGAAAATGAGAGAAGAAAACCCTTTCAAGTGGAAAATAAGGGCTAGTTGGGTTGATCTTTGTCAAAATAATCTCATCCATCGATCTTCATTTGAAATAACTTGATCTTCTCCATCGATTGAATTTTATTCCTTTTATTTTGAGGAAAAAATCGAATTTCACCTTAAAATCCCTTTTTTTCTAGTCCTAAAAATAATATTTTGGAATTTTATCCTCAAAAATTTCAATTTGACTTGACCACCAAGGTCCAAAGAGTCAATTTGTCTTAAAAAATCGTTTTTTCCTTGGTGGAGGTCCCTTAAAATTTGATTCCTTCTGAACTCATGATTTTTTGATGATTTTCCACTTGGAGAGAATTTAATTTCTCTCATTATTTTTTGACACAAAATTAATTAATTTTCTGGCTAATTATTTTCTTTTTATTTTTGCTAGGCAAATTAATTAGAAGACTCAAGAGGGGAATAAATATTTTTTCCACCCTCTAAGTGTGTCTATAATAAAATATTATAGCCATGGTGTCTAAATATGAGTAACCATTCACTAAATTATTCCTAGATACACTTTTACATCAAATATTACAATATCAATCCTTAGAAGGCGAAATACACATTTGACATAGACACTTGAGACTCAGCCAAATTTTGCGACAAGACACCTGATCTAGTATGAAAAATACAAAGACTCGATAAACACTAGGATTCACCTAGGACCTCGTCAATGAATTTCACCCTAGCTTTGGGATATATCTGGGAGGAAAACTGTTAATTTTAGTTAACAATGGTATGTTCTATACTTAGCACAATTTACTTCAATGTTCCTTTAGCAACCCAATTACAATTTCCAATTATTTCCAGTAGTAATCACATTAACCATTAATCACATTGACAGTAAATGCAGATAGAACATAAAACAAAATGCAGAAGACAAACCAAGACAAGAGGACATCAGATTTGGCAGATGCCAGGGAAAAACCCCAATGTGGGGAAACCCTATGATCAATTCTTCTTCTTATTATTCGATAGTTTAATGGAGAGAGAGAGTGCAGAAGTCAAATTGACTAGCCCAATACATAGTCAAATTAGCCCCGTCAAATTCTGCAATCAACTGCAGTCAAACACCTCCTTTGAAGTTTGGTCAAAAGGAAGTCAAACTTGGCCTCCAACAAGGGTCAAAGTCAACCCAAAACAGACACAAAAGCTCTGGTCAAACTCAGTCAACCTACGGTCAACGTAGGTCAAATAACCTAGAAAACCTTAATTTTTGTGCCAGTCAATGCAGCCTAAGAAAACCGAAATTTTGCTCCAAAAACCACAAAAAAATGGTCAAAATCACCTCAGTCAACACTGGTCAAACTGTCTGAAATTTTGCAATTTTGGTTCTACAATTTAGCCCAGAAATTTTGTCCTCCTAGCTGCATGTGTGAGAGAGAGAGGTTGCCTAAACTGTACGAATCAATTTGATGAAGAAAGACAGAAGAATGTGTGAGTGATGGATGTCCAAATAAGGTGTGGGGACTCTTGTATTTATACATTTCGTTATGGGTGAAGAGACACATCCATTAGGCTTCTTGAGCCTACATAATGATGAAGCCGACCTAATCAATTTGCACGTGTGGGCATAAATTCAAAATCACACTTCTGCTTGTCTGAATGAGATGATATTTATATCAATCTTGGACCTCTTGAAAAGAGGAATCCAATGCAATCACCATCTCCATCAAATGAGCTGTCCCAAGGTGGAATTTGGCCCTAGTTGCCAATTTTAACACTCCCTCTCAACTAGGGAGAATTTCACCTGCTAATCCATTTGTCATCATGCACCATCTCTGTCATCTCATTTCTGCTCTGCTGAACCATGAAGAAATAATGAAGAAGAATCGATCGAGAGTGAGTCACAATAACTTACCACTCTCCACTGTCAAAAGTGAGTCCAAAGGTAGAACCTCAAATGATCCCAGATCAAGTTGTTGAACACCATGCATCTTAGACATAGGGATTACAACAATACACGATGTGTTCACCAGTAGTGCTGTGGTCCTTATCCACGTTTCCCAATTCATTGGCCAGATGAGAGGTACTTCCCATGAGTCTCGGACTCCATGGATAGGATGTATGCTGGGGCATCAACAGGTTAAGGTGAACCGCTCATCCTGCTCATATGCCATAGGAGAAGGTGAACCACTCATCCTATGCATATGTCAATCGTAGTGGAAGGTGAACCACTCACCCTACACACGTGTCTAGTAGGGGAAGGTGAACCACTCACCCTACACACGTCACCCTGGGGTATCACAGGGGAAGGTGAACAACTCAGCCTGTACATAGCAGTACATAGCGCACCACATAGGGGAAGGTGAACTTCTCACCCTATGGTCACTCATAGCTCCAAGAAGTACCCCAAGCCCTTAGGAGCTCCCAGAGCTCAATGTCCAACTCAAGTGGGACCCTCATGGTGTGAAAATTTGGAAGACCCAAATTTCTACTGCAGCAACCAATTAAGTTTCTTCTATTTGTTAAATTACTGAACAAATTACAACAAATACCGAAACTAATACACTACAACCTTCACCAATTAAATTAAATGCGGAAATAAGAAACTGAGTAAGAAAGAAATACGCAACACATGACACCGTTATTTTTGGACCAATGTCCTTAGAAAAACCCAATGCGAGAAAACCAGTGCAACAATTTAGGGTTTGTATTATTAAGAAGTAGTTTTCTGAATACAATATTTGGACGCCTTACTGGCTATCCAATACAGAGAATCTGACTGGCAAAAGATTAGTGAGAAATACCTCACACTATCACTGGCGGTCTGACACTGATCCGGGCTCTGGATGGCTAGCCCCATGCTGGTTCTGCGTAGTCACTGCGTCAGCTTACGCAGTTCTGCGTCAATCTCTCTGGGGATCTGCGTCACCTCTTCCCGGATCTCTTGTTGTCGGAGATTCGTTCCATTGGCTCTCCGGTCTCACACCCCAACTTCTGGCATTGGAACTCGACTACCCAGCTGAATTTCAGACTCCCTCTGAAGCTCTACGCTGCCTCTGAGTGAGCTTATGTTGCCCAACATAGCCTCTGTGCTGCCTCTTCTGGATCTCTCTCTGCCTCCTCTGCAATGTATTCCCAGATAAGGAAATATCCCCCTGGAACTATCCCTGCCCCTCACTGTAAGAAATCTCTTCAATCGATTCTCTAGCGACTGTTGCGCTGCCCTCTCTGAGAAATTTGATCTCTTAATCTCTCTCCAATGTGTTTTCCAAATGCCCATCAAGCCTCCTCTTATAATCTTCTCGTTGAGAACCAACAACCCAAATTAGATTCTAATCAATGGCTTAGATCATTTTGGCTTGATCCTCGTCTTCTTCTAGAAGTTTCACCCCCAATTTGATTAATACCCTTTAATTATTTTAATTCCCAAAGTTTAGATTTAGGCACCCATTAAAAATAATTAATTATTTTAATAAAACCGTCTTCGGGTGGAATTTCCCAAAATGATTTCTGGGTATTCTGGAATGCATGTGTCCAAGCCTCCCTGCAAATTTTGAGGCTTAGAGCACATTCGATGCTACTATAAATAAACACTCCCTCTTAGCGAGGAATGTGCTCTAATAATGCAACACGCTAAACCATCACCCGAACTCTGTAACATCTCCCTCTGTGCTGCTGATGTCTGACATCACTGCCCATCAACTATTGCACAAATGCTGCATCTGTACTGCTGTTGACCTTGCCACTGCCAACATTGCATCTGTACTGCTGTTGACCCTGCCACTGCCAACCTTGCATCTGTACTGCAACCCTCATAAGTTCTGCATCTGTGCTGCTGCTGGCACTGCCACTGCCAATACTGCATCTGCAATGCAACCTTCTCCAAGTGCTGCTGCTACTACATAAGCAACGGAAAAGCATCCAAAATTTCTGAACATGTGTTCAACATGATGCATAAATTGTTGGAGTTCTGACTGTTGCTAGTCTTTGAACTGACCCTCTGAAGCCTCTGTGTTGCTGTTGACTGTGTACTGTGCCAACTGCATTGCTGCTGACTCTGCTTGCGCTGCTCAGGCAGTGGCGCTCCTGGCCACTGCAATTGTCACATTGACACTCCTTTGCATCAACTGATCCTGGTCCATCCTGCCCATCTACAATCCTTTCGAACTACAATACTAGATCACCCCACCTCTCTCCTAGAGGTATCTGGGTAACCATGGCAAACTCCTCGATCTTTGCGGATGTAGCCTTCGGATCATGCTTCTCGCCCTTGCCCTTCTTCTTGAGAGGACACTGTGTAGCGTAGTGACCAAATTCACCACATCGGAAGCACTTGATCTTCGAGACGTCCTTCTTCTTTCTCCACTGCTCCTGTTGCCTCTTTGATGCAAGGGATGCATTTTCTTCCTCCTCCTTGGGCTTCTTCTCATTGCTGCTACTGCTATCAAGTTTTCATTTGACTAAGTCTGTCATGATCTCTTCTTGCTGAAGAACAACCCACATTTCTTCCCAATCCGACAATCTTTCTCTGCCCAAGATACTCTGGAAAAACACTTGCCATTCTTCTGAGACTGAATTCAGGGCCAACCTCACCATCTCGGTAGGCTAAGGTGTTGACCCCACATCTGCCAATGAGTCTCAAATTTCCTGAAGCTTCGTTAGGAAAGGATCAATGCGTTCCCCCTTCTACATGTGCGTGGATCTCATCTTTTGCTCCAAGTACATCTTCTGTTGCTCGAAAGATCCTTCATATAGCGTGGCCGATGCTTCCCACCTTTGCCGGGCAGTATCCTTGCTGACAATGTGACATACTACATGATCTCTCATTCCGTCGAGGATTAATCGTTTGGCCTTCGCCATTTCAGTCTTGTACTTTTTGATTGGATATGGATCCGCGAGTACAACTACCACACTGTCGACATAGGTTTTGAGATTGTGCTCATCTAGAAGGCATGAGATCCTTGCCTTCCAGATCACATAGTTCGATGCACCTTCCAACTGATCCTGATCTTTTAACCCACTAGCTGCCATCTCTGTCAACGAAAAGTCGATCTACCTCCTTTCTCCTTTATGCAACACTAGGCTAGCCTATGCAATCCCTGCCGGAGTTAGTAAATCTGCTCCTCTGCTGCTACTTAGAAATAGAGAAATCGAATTCCCTGGCTAGGAATTCTCTGAGGAAGAAATTCCCTCAACAGTGTCTCCTTCCTTCTGACGCTTTTTTGCCCCAGCAACTGCGGTAGAAAACTATGTCTCACTAGAAAACTGCTTTGCGTTGATGCTTCTGCGCTGCTCCCTCTGGCACTAGCAAACTTCGATCTGGAAATCTTTCTCTTTGTCGACTCACTTAGAGAGAGATTTCCCATGAAAATTTTGCCCTCCTAGCTTGGACTATGCAATCCCTCTGGGGATTCGATTTGCTGCCTATGCAACACTTCGACTTCCCTCCTTTTCCAGCGATGGGCTCTTTCAGCTCTGCTCTCTTGCTTCACCTATGCTCTGATACCACGTGAAAATTTGGAGACCCAAATTTCTATTGCTACAACTGATTAAGTTTCTTCTATTTGATAAATTACTGAACAAATTATTTATTGCATCCTACAACAAATACCGAAACTAATACATTGCAGCCTTCACCAATTAAATTAAATGCGGAAATAAGAAACTGAGCAAGAAAGAAATACACAACACATGACATTGTTATTTTTGGACCACCCAATGCGGGAAAACCGGTGCAGCAACTGATGGTTGTATTATTAAGTAGTAGTTTTCTGAATACAATCTTTGGATGCCTTATTGGCTATCTAATACAGAGAATCCGACTGATAGAAGATTAGTGAGAAATATCTCACTATCACTGGCGATCCGACACTGATCCAGGCCCTGGATGGATAGCCCCACGTCGGTTTTGCGCAGTCATTGCGTCAGCCTATGCAGTTCTGCGTCAATCTCTCTGGGGATTTGTGTCACCTCTTCTTGGATCCCCTGCTGTCTGGAGTTTCGTTCCACTAGCTCTCCGGCCTCACACCCTGACTTCTAGCACTGGAACTCGACTACCCAGCTGAATTTCTGACTCCCTCTGAAGCACTGCACTGCCTTTGCATGAGCTTATATTGCCCAGTATAGCCTCTGCGCTGCCTCTTCTGGATCTCTCTCGGCCTCCTCTACGATGTATTCTCGGATTAGGAAATCTCCCTCCAGAACTATCCTTGCCCCTCACTGCAAGAAATCTCCTCTATCGATTTCCTAGCAACTGTTGTGCTGCCCTCTCTGAGAAATTTGATCTCTTGATCTCTCTCCAATGTGTTTTCCAAATGCCCATCAAGCCTCCTCTTATAATCTTCTCGTTGAGATCTAACTACCTAGATTAGATTCTAATCAATGGCTTAGATCATTTTGGCTTGATACTCGTCTTCTTCTAGAAGTTTCACCCCCACTTTGATTAATACCCTTTAATTATTTTAATTTCCTAAGTTTAGACTTAGGCACCCATTAAAAATAATTAATTATTTTAATAAAACTGTCTCCGCGTGGCATTTCCTAAAACTATTTCTGGGTATTTTGGAATACATCTGTCCAAGCCTCCTTGCAAATTTTGAGGCTTAGAGCACATCTAATGCTACCATAAATCAACACATGGTAGGGTATTTCCACGACTCCAAGTCTCTCTCGGAAGGTTAAGAATTTGACCTTCCCAGAGGGCTTCATGAGGATATCTGTGACTTGCTCATCAGTCCAGATGTGTTGGACCCTTATTGCTCCCCATTGTATCATATCCTGGATAAAGTGGCACTTGACATGAATGTGATTGTAGCGGTCATGGAACACAAGATTCTCTACAAGGCGAATCCCACTCTGGTTGTCGCAGATGATCACGATGGTATCCAACACGTGCTCAAATAGCTCATTGAAGAGCTTCCTCAACCAAACATCTTCACAACAGGCCATACTAGATACAACGTATTCGGCCTCGGCAGTGCTTTGATTTCTGCTTCCTGCTCATCCAAGAAATTGAAGTAGACCCCAATGAAAAGCAACATCCAGATGTGCTCTTACGATCCACCACACTGCCAACCCAGTCAACATCTGTATATCCATGCAGCCTCAAATTCCCGACAGTGTATCTTAGACCATAATAGATTGTGCCCCGGAGATATCTCAAGAGATTCTTAGCAGCAATCCAATGTATGTGATGAGGCTCGACCATAAATTGACTCAACGTGTTCACAACGAAGCATATGTCAGGACGAGAGTTTACCAAGAACATCAAGGCCCCCACTAGTTGTTTATATTCGGAAGGGTTCTCCAATTCAGGTCTAACAACACTTCCACATAGCTTCTTGAAGTTGAGTTCCATCGGAGTAGACATGGACTTGCAATCCACCATCCCACATCTCTCAAGCAACTTCACAATGTATTTTCCTTGAGAAAGGAAAATCTCACTTGGCTTTTGCCAGACCTCCAAGCCTAGGAAGTAGTGCATCAGTCCTAGGTCCTTCATCTCAAACTCGGAAGCCAACTCCCTCTTCTATTGATAAATGAGAGGGTCTGCTCCTGGTAGAAAGAGATCATCCACTTAAAGAACTAGAATGAGACGTCTGTCATTCTCAACCTTGAAATATAGGTTAGGGTCAACATTGCTCCTTGTAAATCCTAGCTTCATAAGATAGCTATCAATCCTCTCATACCAAGCCCTGGGGGCTTGCTTCAACCCATAAAGGTCTTTCTTCAAACAAATCTGAGAAAACCCTTCGTGCTCCACTATTCATCGTCCTTAAGGTGTTGCGGCCTCCTGAGGTACTCAGACCTCCTTCTAGGGCAGATTCACATGGGACAAGGCTTCTTAGGATGCCCTCCTAATGATCTTCCTCTTCCCTTCTTATAGTTTTCCATGAGGGTAACAATTAACCCTCAAGGGGCATCTCTTAAGCCCAAGCTGACATGAACTTTCTAGATAAAACCCCAACAAACTTAAGAAACTCAAGAAAAGAGTTTTCTTCATTTGATCTCGCCATATCATTAAACCCTTAGGTGCCCTTTAGCCCCTTCAAGGGTGCCCCACTTGATTTAGATGATTAAACAATTATTTCTCCACTTGGTTTCGCACCCACAACTTTGGGTGCAAAACCCATTGCTTGGGTACACTGCCCACAAAACCCATGTGGGTCAACTTCTCCCAAATTCAATGCTACAGGGTGTGGGAGTACCTCCCAAGCTACACAAATCAACACTCCCTCTTAGCGAGGGAGGTACTTCCACTGCATGGAAGTAACCATCATCGTCAGTGACACTAACACATCTCTGACATTCACCATTGCACCATACCCTGTAGAATGAACCATCATCTCGTTCGTCAAATGTAGCCAAATTGTCCATACAAAAGAAACCCTTGAGCAGTCGCAACGATCCATGACAAGTCATCGGAAGTCCACGATCAACAACCTGCCACACAATAAACTGTTGCTCAACAGGTTCTCCACCAATCCACCAGAACTCCCAATCTATCTTGCCACCTAGCTAGTCGAGACCACACCTCCATGTCCTCAACTGAACCTTCTCCTCCATGCTCTAGACAATCTTTGCTCCCTTTGAGTTGCTTCACTGTGCAGTGTGCACAATCTAATCCATTGGCATGTTAAAATTGGCAACTAGGGCCAAACTCCATGTGGGTCATCTTATTTATGACAACTGATATTTTTCTTGGATCCCTCTCATGGAGAGGTGTAGGATTGATCTAAAGATCATCCGATTCCGATATGTATTCATGGAGTTATGAATTTATTTGTGTTATAAGACAATTCGTCAAGGTCGGTCAACAACCAAATAAACCCATGTGCTCAACGTTTTAGTATAAAAGGAGATGACTTGAGAGTCATTCTACACACACTTCTATCATGATTTTTCTTCACTTGTCTTGGGTTTTAGTGGAAGAGAAATCTAGGAGTGGAAGCCCTAGACGTTGGAGGAAAAGAGGCTGCCCTAGCCACAGTCAAGAAGAAGAAATACGCTGCCCTAATCTAGAGGACGCGATCAAGGAGCCTTAAACCTATACGTTGGTCCCTACTAACCCAGACCTAAAGGCTGCCCTAACGCAGACCTAAAGGCAGCGCTAACACAGATATGAAGGCAACCCTAACGCTATCAAAGAAGGAGCCCTAACCTAACCTAGAGGACGCCGTCATACCCCAATCCTCCACGCTGTCTCAAGGGTAATCAAGAGGAGGATATATGTTTCCCTAATAGGTCTTAGCTGCAGCAAAAGCCATGGGTCTTTTGGAGGACCAAGCTGTTGTTAGGAGGACTAGTATGTTAGGCTAAAAGGCTGCAATACAAGGTCTACTTCAACAAAAGAAGAGGGGACGTTAAGGTCACCCTTGTGACTATTGGAGAGCAAAGGAAAGGAGCTCGGATTTTCTCCTTGAGGACTGTGTGAAGAGGAAACAAGGTTTGTGTGAAGGCTACCCTCATAGAAGGCTGTTCTGGATGCTTGGACAACAATGGACAACAGCATGCTGGGACAGCACAATGATGGGACAACAATGTCATTATGGACAACAGCATGTTGGGATAGCACAATGATGGGACAACAATGTCATTTTGGATAGCAGCATGTTGGGACAACACAATTGGGATAGCATGACTGTTAGGGACAACAACTACAACAATATAACTAGGCAACAGTGGCAAGCATGGAGCTACAAGGGACAACAACATGATAAATAAGACAACAACAACAACAAGATGCAACAAGCAAATGGCACAGCTAGGCATGGTGCTTAGTACAATATGGCACATGGGACAACTATGGCAGCATGGTGCAACAATGGCACATGGGACAACAATGCAACATAAGGTGCAACAGTATGATGTGTACAACATGTTCATGAGGTCCAGCATTGTGATGATGGGTGCTGCTTGGTGCAGCATGATGACGAGATGCAGCACAATGATAGGTGAAGGAGTCACCTTGGAGAATAAGTTGAAGCAGCATGTCTTCAACTGATCTCATGTATCATCTTCTTAGAGATGATCTATGCTCTTATTTAAATAAGTCAAAGTGTTGACTTCTGTTGTAAATGTACCTCTCTTCTCCTCTTGCTAAACTATTGAAAAACATTAGGAATGATCAAGGGTTTCCCCACATTGGGGTTTGTCCCTAGCTAACACCACATCTTGTGTCCTCTTGTCTTGGCTTGTCTTCTACTATTTATGTTTATGTTCTATCTACAGTTTACTTTAATGCTGATGTGATTGCTAATCTGGAAAAGATATTGAGCTAACTGTGAAAATTGAAATAAATTGCTCTAAGCATAGAACATACAGAAAATTAACACCCTACAAAGTAGCTCTGATACCACGTTGATTTTTCCATGAAACTTAAGAATTAGGTTTATGTCTAAGATCATGATTACAAACACACTCTAATGCCACAACACAAGCGCTTTGCACAACGGAAAAAACATAGTAGTGAATCAATCTCATGCACATGCACATGCTTAGAGTCAACAACTATGACTTCCAATCTTTCCCTGGAAAAAGTACACTTGACCTACTTGTTGAAGGTGCACAAAATGTTCCTTTCAATGCATGTACTTTGAACACATCTGGTGGGTACTTTGCCTCCCCTTCTACTGATCACATCAACTTTAGAAAGCTTGCATCTCCAGCTATCCAATCTGACACTATCAACCCTCTAGTTGCCTATATAATGACTGAACATATGCTCATCAAACTGACCTCTCGCAACCCTCTTGCTCCACTAAGATGTCTGCTCATAGGGTCTTCTAGATCTGCCCTCTTATTAGTGATTTTCCCTCCTGTAACCCACTGAACTAGGGCACACAAATTTGCCTCCTAACAGTTCATTACCTCCTCTAATGAGCACCGTACATGAGGTCTTCTAGGGCTTCCGTCTCGTCTTTGATATGTTGCTCCACATCATAAAACTAGGGCTTCAATGAAAAGATGCCCTCTTATTAATGATAAGCTTGCTCCTTATTCATTGAACTAGGGCAAAATATCACAACCCTCACACAGTGCCTTTGAACCCTTCAAATTGACGTATCTAGGGCATCATTGTACAACCCACTAACCATCTTTTGACAACTAAAAGAAATCAGTTCTTAGGGCACACTTGGCAGTGCACTTAACATTGGTCTAACTCACAAAACCACTGTAACTAGGGCTGCTATAAACTTCTGTTCAATACTATTGAACAAACCTCCATCTTAGCAATTTCACCGCTTCCTCTCTTCTCTCCAAGACTGCCTCCACACGTTGTTAGTTTTTGGTAGCATCGTAAGTGCTCTAGCCTTGAAAATTGGTGGAGAGGCTAAGTCACATGAGTTCTAAAGAACCCAAAAACCATTTTGTGAAATTCCACCTGGATTGTATTTTATTAAAATAATTAATATTTTAATGGAGTTTCTATCTCTAAACTTAAGGAAATTAAAATATTAATGGGTATTAATCAAAATATGGGTGAGAATGATCTAGAAGGCGGATCAAGTCATGTTTTAATCTTAGCTGTTGATTAGAGACTTAATCTCGGCCGTTGAAGACTCAATAGGAAAAGTATAAAATGGAGGCTTGGGGTTCATTTGGAAATACACACGGAGAGAACAAATTGATTTGGAGTTCGATTTATGGGGCTAGGAAGCTGAGAAATTCAAACTAGGTGATCATTCAGCAACAGAGGGGCAGAGAGAATCCGGGAGAAGGACTTTTTAGAGAATACTAATAGAGAGGCGGAGAGAGCTTGTGGAGGCAGCGTAGTAGCCGAGAGAGCTGACGCTGGGTCAGTCTGGGCCCACGCATCCTTAATGCAGAGCCAGAAGGGCCAGCACAGAGGGGAAAGCTGCCTGTCATGCAGAAGCTGGAACTGATGGAACAACCGGGATAGCTGATGCAAAGGGTAGAAGAGCTGACGCAAAGCCTGAAAGGCTGACGCATGGCCTATGCAGGCCCAGCACAAAAGTAGCCAAGGTTAGCCAGTCTTGTTCCCGGATCAGCCGGAATTTTGCCCGGTGAAGTGAGGTAAAACTCACTCAAATTTTCCGCTAGTTTTTTCTCTGTAAAGGATTGCTAGATGAGCATCCTAGATTTGTATTCAGATATTTCTCCTGCATAATAATAAACCCTCAGAATTGCTGCACCAGTTTTCCCGCATTGGGTTTTTCCGGGGACTATTGTGTCCAAAAATAAGTGTATCCTATGTATCTTGTTCTTTGCTTCGTTTTCTGTTTCATGAGATCAAATATTTAATTAGTGTAGGATGCAAAAGTAATTTGCTTCAGTATTCAGAAGAATAACTTGATGAATGTAATTTAAAAATCAAGTAGGTGAAGTAGATTCAAATTTTCTACAGTAGGGGTTCCTTCAGTGTAGGAATTTTCACATGGTATCAAAGCGTCGATTTTGAAACAGGAAGAGTAGATCCAGTGCTGAGCAGTGAGGCCGAAAGCTACACTTGGCAGCAATTCAAATCCCCTTGAAGGGATTGCGCAGTCCGTGCAAGGAAGCAAATCTGAGGAAACCTCTCTTTGAGTGAGACGACAGAGAGGTACGATTTCCAGTTCGTAAGTTTGCAGAGGCAGAGGGAGTGACGTAGAGCTTCAACAGAGTGTTTGAAGGGCATAGTTTTTGCCGGGGCAAAAATCCGCTGGAAAAGAACCAAGACACATAGAAGGGGAATTTTCTCCTCAGAGAACTTTCCGCCAAAAAGTTCGAATTTCTCACTTGCTGAGCAGTGACTAGAGGAGTTAGTTCGACAGTTAGGTGAGATGGCATTGCATGGGCTTAGAGATCAGGACAGATTGGGCGGAGCGTCCAACTATGTCATATGGAAGACCAGAATCTTTGTTGTTCTGGAGGAATATGATCTCGAGGCCTACATCAAAAGTGTTGTAGCTGTTCTTGCTGTCAACGATCAAAAGAAGAAGTACAAGGCCGAGTAGGGGAAGGAAAAGAGGCTCATTCTCGATGGAGTTCGAGATCATATGGTCTCACACTTGCAGGACAAGGATACAACCCGGGAGATGTGGGAAGCTTTGTTGTCTCTGTATGAAAGCTATTCCAAATAGCGGATGATGTATTTAGAGCATAAGTTGCAGCGGACCTTGATGCAGAAAGGAGAAGGGGTGAACCTTTATCTTCAACATCTTTAGGACACCAGAGACCAGCTTGCTGTAGTGGGGTCCACTCCTTAGCCAACCATGATGGTGAGGATAGCCCTGAATGGAGTCTCAGATGAATGGAAAGTTTTCGTTCAAAGCATATTGGGCAAGGAAAAACTACCTTCATGGGAGGAGATGTGGGCGACTCCTCAATAGGAGTTAAGGAGGGACCTAGTGAAGCTCAACCTCAATGGCAACAGTGGGAGTAGCACAAAGACGAAGGAGGAGGAAAACGCAACTCTGGCATCGAAGGGACAACATAAACAGAAGTGGAAGAAGGACATTTCGAAGGCGAAATGTTTCAGATGTGGCGAGATGCATCACTTTGCATCTCAATGTCCTTTGAAGCAAAAGGATAAGGACGAGAAGCATGATCCAAAGGTTGTAGCCACGGAGATAAACGAGGATGAGTTTGCCATGAGTGCCCACGCATCTCTAGGAGGGAAATGGGGCGATATTGAGCTGTAGTTGGGAGGACTACATGTGGGCAGGATCCTTGAGGAGTCCACCTCTTGGATCAATTCCTTGCTACGGGAGCCCAAGATTCAATAGTAGCGAGATGGACTTAGTGTCAGATGATGCAGTGGATTATTCGGAGGACATATGCAGTAGCTTGGGACCAGAGACTGATCAGCGCAGAGCAAGGTTGGCAGCAGTGCAGAAGTCAGCAGCAACGCAGAAGATTCAGAGGGTCAGAGACTAGTAGCAGTTTAATTCCAACATTCATTGTATTATGCTGAACACAATTAAGTTCAGCTAATTTTGGATGTTTTTTAGTTTCTTCTCTTAGCAACTGAGTTGTAGTGGCAGTGCTAGCAGCGTAGTAGATGCAACATTTGAGAAGGAGATGTAATATAGATGCAGCAGTGGCAGTGGCAGTGTCATGGGCAGCAGTACAGTAGCAACAATAACACAATGTTGGTGGCAGCAACAGTGCAGAAAGGAGGTCCTTCAGAAACAAAGCAACATGTAGGTGGACACTGTTGCTAGAGCACTTTCCTCGCTAATAGGGAGTGTTAGTTTTTGGTAGCATCGGAAGTGCTCTAGCCTTGAAAATTGGTGGAGAGGCTAAGGCACATGAGTTCTAAAGAACCCAGAAATCGTTTGGTGAAATTCCACACGGATTGTATTTTATTAAAACAATAAATATTTTTAATGGATTTCCTAAGTCTAAACTTAGGGAAATTAAATATTAATGGGTATTAATCAAAATATGGGTGAGAATCATCTAGAAGGCGGATCAAGTCATGTTTTAATCTTAGCCGTTGATTAGAGACTTAATCTCAGCCGTTGAAGATTCAACAGGAAATGTATAAAATGGAGGCTTGGAGTTCATTTGGAAACACACACGGAGAGAACAAATTGATTTGGAGTTTGATTTTTGGGGCTAGGAAGCTGAGAAATTCGAACTAGGTGATCATTCAACAGCAGAGGGGCGGAGAGAATCTGAGAGGACTTTTCGGAGAATACTGACAGAGAGGCGGAGAGAGCTTGTGGAGGCAGTGTAGTAGCCGGGAGAGATGACACTGGGCCAGTCTAGGCCCACACGGCCTTGACGTAGAGCCAAAAGGGCCAGCTCAGATGGGAAAGCTGCTTGTCATGAGAAGCTGGAACTGCCAGAACAGTCGGGATAGCTGACGCAAAGGGCAGAACAGATGACACATAGCCTGAAAGTCTGACGCAGGGCCAACGCAAAAGTAGTCGGGGTTAGCTAGTCTTGTTGCCGGATCAACCAGAATTCTGCCGGGTGAAGTGAGGTAAAACTCACTCAGATTTTCTGCCATTATTTTCTCTATGAAGGATTGCTAGATGAGCATCCTAGATTTGTATTCAGATATTTCTCCTCATAATAACAAACACTCAAAACTGTTGCACCAGTTTTCCCGCATTGGGTTTTTTCTGGGGACTATTGTGTCCAAAAATAAGTGTGTCCTATGTATCTTGTTCTTTGCTCTATTTTATGTTTCATGAGATCAAGTATTTAATTAGTGTAGGCTGCATAAGTAATTTGCTTCAGTATTCAAAATAATAACTTGATGAATGTAATTTAAAAATCAAGTAGGTGAAGTAGATTCAAATTTGCTGCAGTAGGGGTTCCTTCAGTGTAGGAATTTTCACACACATCTGTCCTATGCTCATCTCTATTCAACTGGGAGACACAATTCAACCGACTTTCTCACTGTACACAACTCCTCAAGCCTGTGACCCTAATCACAGATGCACTCCACAATAGGACGTCATCGGCTAAGAGTCATGACCCTTTGTTGATGCACAAAATCTAGGCACTTTAGAGACAAAATACTAGAGGCAGATCTTGCGGAGAAGAAGCCCTAGACTAGGGCATCAGACCTTTTCTTCATCCACTTCAGCACTTATCTAACCTTGAATTTGCCTCAAGATGGCCCTTCTTCCACACATTACATCACCCTTCTCCACTCTCCGAGAACTCGCACTCTTGTTCACAGGTTTTGACCACCCTAATCTTCAGATCAACTCAGAGAGATAAGCACACAAACGACGACCTCATCACAAGGTTTTGGTCTTCTTTCTAATGGTCTTGACCCTTTCTTCCAGCACAGGATGAGTGCATTTTACTCAAACTTTTGGGCAGAAAAACAAGGGTTGTAGCTTCATGGAAATAGCCCTAACTAGGGCATGGCCTTTTCATAGAGGGAGACCTCCATATCATGCACAAAACTACCTTGATGCACGGAATCACAGAGAAAACTGCCCTCTTCCTTGAGTAGAAACTCAACCTTCAAACAAATCAGAGAAAACCTTTCATGCTCCACTATTTGTCCTCATTAAGGTGCTGCGGCTTCCTAAGGTGCTGCGGTTTTCTTCATTTGATCTCATCACATCATTAAACCCTTAGGTGCCCCTTAGCCCTTCAATGGTGCCCCACTTGATTTAGATGATTAAACAATTATTTCTCCACTTGGTTCCGTGCCCACAACTTTGGGTGCAAAACCCACCACTTGAATACACTGCCCACAAAACCCTTGTGGGCCAGTTTCTCCCAAACCTAGTGCTGTAGGGTGTGGGAGTACCTCCCAAGCTACACAAATCAACATTTGAAACCCTACAATACAAGCTGGCCTAGAAACCTTAGTCTTACCGCCGTCAAGGCATATGCAACTAGTCAATATTCTCACAAGTCAACTGAATAACCCAATTTTTTTTCCTACCAAGCAATTGTCTGAAAAAGTGAGGAAGCTGTTGGAAATACAAAGAGGGTGGGGGTGCTACGGGGTAGGTTGAATCAATATTTCACTTTTTCTTACAATATATTATCAAAAGCATTAACCAATAACATCAAATCAAAGGAACACAAGATATATATATTTATACAATATATTTATATTACAAGGGAAGCTACAACTTCCGGTTACCAGCTACAACTAGAAGGGCTACAACCGCAGGTATACCAGCTCCCACAAGAAGGAGGTGACAACCTCCTGAAGGAGGCTACAACTTCCTTCCCTAGCACAACCCTGCCGCCCTATAGAATAAAAGTAAAACAGAAACCGCTTGGCTCCCGTACCAGGGACAATGACCCAAATACAATAACACTGAAATCACTACTATATATATATATATATATATAATCATATATATATATATATATATACTGCTGTAACTTTGACTTCAAATCTTCAATCTGTACAAGTCCTTGAGAATATACATATTCCAATAGCTGTTTAGGCAAGCCTTATCAACAATCAGAACAGTCCTATTTTGGTTCTCATAATATCTCAACACAGGCTGAACAGAAACTGTATCAGGATAAGTCTTGATCTACCTCAGACTTAGCTCTGTCTCAAACTTGAATTGCCTCAGAATTGACTTCAGATTTGCCTCAGATTTACCTCTGTTACAACTTTGAATTGGCTAGAGGGGAGGAACCTCAGATTAGCCTCATATTAGGAGTGTGGATCAGAGATGACTCATATCTGCTGCCTTAGCGCAGGACTCCTCAGCTGCAGAACTTCGGTTTGCCTTAAGTCTCCTCAAATACAGAACCTCGGGCTGCCTCAGATCTCTGCAAATACAGAACTTCAAACTGCCTCAGGAAGCTAACTCGGATCTGCTTTTAGAAATTTTGGACCAGCCTCAGAAGGTCTAGATCTGCCTTATAAAGTGCCCCAGAAGGAGAGCCGCAGCAGGCCTCAGGCAGGCCGAAAATTTGCTGCCACAGAGAGGCCGAAAAGAGCCTCAGAACAGTGCAAAAATTCTCAGAATTTTCCTTTACAAAAGCTTCTCAAACAGCTCTGTTCCAAATGATATACGGAGAAATATCGCTTTGATTTTTGGCCTCCTCCAAAGATTTCCAGTGAAGCTCAAGCCCTAGATTGTTCCTCAGATATCTTGTTTTCAGATACACCGAATTGATATTCTAGGAATGCCAACGACTACCATATTTATACATGTTTGGAGGGGGCCCTATATTGGGGTCGACCTCAGCAAAATAAAGATTTTTATTTCGAAAAGCCATGTCTATTTTGCAGCCAACCTGACAGAGGAAAGCTGACCTCAACAAGGTGGATTAGACACATTAAAAATAATTTGTCTTCCATAATATCTTTGTTCAAGGCTGACTTGGACATATGGAACTAGGACAATTCAACTCAAAATTTTGACCTTCTTCTAGGGCAGCAATAAAACATTGAGGTCATGATTTTGTGTGGCAAGATGCTGGGACTAAATCCATCCTTAGGGTATCAAACTTCAAAAGTCAAGATCTCTCCAACCAAGAGGAACCACAAGATGTTCCACCTATCAAACAAAATGGCATGACAAGGGATACCAATATCTGAGGTCCTTGCATCCAAATTCACTAATTTGTGCACGCAAAACACCAAACAAATACTGTCCCATTCACCCTTTGACATCAATGACAATTTCTTCCAACAGAAGCATCCTGTAGTATCCAATGCTTGAGTATCGTCACAATCAATTCTCTACTAAAATTCAATGTAAAAAATTATTACAGCACTATAGATTGTAGTTTTTTCCCTGCACAATCTTTGGATGTTCTGTAACTGATTAGCAGCAATTAAAATAGCGCTTAACTTGTGTACTATACACCAGGAAATGTGAAGTTTTTTGTTGAAAAGCATGACACAATACATGGAGGAAAACCTGGTCTGTCTTGTGTGTGGTTCAGAAATTTGAATCATTGGATATGAGAGCTGTTTTTGGCTCCCTGACACTGTTAGTCCTCTTATAGGCTACAATTCTGTGGCCATTTTTCTGCACTACACACCAGGAAAGGTCCAGTGATTTTGTTGAAAGGTATGACAGGATAGAAATGTGTATCATTGGATATGAGGAAGTGGTTTTTGTCTTCTTGGACACCCTAGGTGCTCTTATAGGCTGCAATTCGGTGGCCATATCTATAATTTTGTTTTACATAGGCGGCATTGCTTGGTTTCTATGATTGATATTAAATTGAGAAAGCATACTTTTGAACTTTTGGCAGTGAATTAAGAAGTATTTATAGTACACTATTGAATGGAAATGCATGCGAAAATTCATGTTCTCATTGAATGGCCCTTGCATATTTGACAAAGGTACAAATCCTTTGTTGCCATCTTTGATTGTGGGAACAGCGGTCTTCTAACAAGTCAGTTCCAACTTCCACCACATGTTATAAACATGACCTTTTGTTGTGTGTGACAGCGAACTGCATAGGCAGAACTAGGGATAACTACAAATGTGTTTTATTTCTTATTTATCATGATTTACCTTATCTTGCACAGAAAAACATTGTTATAGAAGTTTTTTGTTGAATTAGAAAGAAAATTCCCTTATTTTGGATTAAAGAGTTTCTTTCGCTGATTAGTCAGTTAGACAAATAAAAACTTGGAAGTGAAGCCTATTGATTTCTCCTAGTGATTAGCGAATCTAACAAGACCTCTGGGCAGGCAAATCCATCATGCAGAGTTTATGGCCAGACTAGGACGAAGGATCATCATGAAGAGCTAGGTAGGCTTGGGATCAAACCAATTATCAAGGGTTCAGACTCCAAGAATTGTTTCCCTTTTGTTATCTTCTGTGCTCCTCCATCTGGAAGTGAAGACTACCCAGCTGAAGTCAGGTAAATGAATATTTTAAAGACTGGACACTAAATTCTTTATTCAATGTGTGTGTTGTTCTTTACATAAAATATATTGCATTTAAATTGTCAATGTCTGATCGGAGGAGTTTCGTCAGGTGCTAAGGTTTCAGAAAGTGATGCTTTACTTTATCTGAGTTATGTCCAGACTGGATGAAAATGAATAAATATCTGGTAAAATGTTGATTGGATGATTCTACAACGTCAAATGTGCTGCATTTTGGAGTACAAAAGATGGCCCAGGAGACCATTTATAAGGATAATAATGTATTATTGTAATATACCTAATTATTATAGTGGCAAAGATGCATTCTACAGCACAGTATGGAGTGTGTGTGTGTGTACAGGGCTGACTTAATAATATGAATGAAATATTAATGACCTAATAATATCAATAAGACAGTAATGGTGCCAGATATATATATCTTCTGTGTCTGTATGTACAGGTGTAGATCTATCTTAACCTAGGATTTATCAAGTACAATGCTGAGAGGAATTGGATCTATGGAGGTGCAAACTTTTCCTCAGGTTTTATGGTGTAAAAAAGTTTTCATCTCAAGGGGTTTGATGTTTAGATTTTTGGGCACTAGACTCGGTCCACACACACACACACCAGATCTAGTAACAGTCTGAAATTAACTAATTAACTGAAACACACTAATGTGCCTAACCAGAAACAAACTTCATACAGCGGAACGTATAAAACCAGCAATCGGATCATGCATAATAAACATAATTTTTTCCCAATCAACAGTTCTTCATTAAATTCTTTTCAGAACCTATTCGAGCTCCCTTATTGTGATAATGGCCCTCGAGGAAATTACATATACATCAATTACCCTGGATCTGATCCAATGGATCAAGCCCTAGATCTGTCCTCGTTCTAGCTGATTTGGATCTCCATTGCTGCTTTGTGCTCTTTCCTCGGACCCGACACAATTGAGTATCTCACTCACAACAAACCTGCAATGTTAGTCATGCATATCTCTTGCTTACTCGAGAGAATCTCTCTCTCAATGTTTCGTGCTCCTGCACGTGTTTGTGCTCTCTTGCTAACATCAACAGGCCCTCTCGGTCTTGTTGCCTCAAAATCTAGCAAGTCTTATGAAGGGAGCTCCCAAGACAAGAGCTAGACCAAGAGACAACAATGAAGTGGGGGCCCACTATCACCACAACCTATCGCCTCCTGCTATTTAGTGGATTTTCACCAGAAGGGAGGCTTCCCGGTTTAGGTCAGCTAGAGGAAATTCTTGGTATAACGTTCAAAGATGACAATTGAATAGGCTCAAACGAGGTACTCCCTAATCGAGTGAAATAAGGAATAATGGAATAACATTCTCTCCAAAGGACTATTGAAAGTACTTATGGCTTAGGGTTTAAGGGATAAGCAATGATAATTGCTTACAAAGGAACATAAGACCAAGAAAAGGCTTATGGAAATTTGTATGATCAACAAAATGAGAAAAAAGCCTTCAAGTGACCCTAAGTTGAAGCCTTATTGTAGAATTAGGGTTTTTCTAGCCCTAGAATTGCCTAGGGTTGATGACGTTAGCGCTAGGGAAGCAATTTCAACCATGCAAATTGCTAGATTTTGATGTTTTAAAGCTCAATAAGGTGAAACAACTTCAAATTAGTTAAACATCCAAGCCCTAGTTGAATTCTGCTTCAAACCCTAATCCGAGTGGCTTGCCTTGAAGGGCCGAAATTTTAGGGGCCCGAAATTTTAGGGCTGAAAAGTTTCAGCGTTAATTTTCTTGAAACTCTACAACTACTTAGATGAATTACTGAAAACAAGGCAACTAAAACTGAAACTAAATTTACTTTCACCAAAATAGAGAGTTTCTTAACAATCTATAAGCGTCGGAAAAACACTAGAGATAAAAACACATGCACACAAAATTGACATGCTTGTTTTACCTAGGAAACCCAATAGGGAAAACTTGCTTTCTTTGTTGTGGTATTGTATTGATTGTTCTTGAGCAATTGGATCTATTACAATTTATGTTGCTATTGCAGCCAAAAGCCTGTCTTTGAGAAATAGACTCAACCTGCCCTCAAAGTCTCTGATCCTTGCTTCAAAATCCTTGCACACTTGGAGCTCGTATTTTCTTGCTCGCTATCTCCTATTTCCTAGCGCACTAGCGCTTATTTCCTTGTGCACTTGTGGCCTCCTAAATTTGTGCACTCTTGCTCCTCAAGAATGCACACTCCACACAAAGAATTATCTGTGATCTGATCTCACAAAGAATGATCTCAATCGTGCCTTTTCCTTCTCTTTATAGATAAGATTTGAACCATGCAAAGAGGCCTAGTTTGATTAGTAGTTCACTCAAGTTTCCTTTAGTTGTGATTGCGAGTTAACTGAGGACTCAACTTGTTCTTTCTCCAATCAACACTGAAGTCTTAACTTGTTCTAACTGAACTTATCATTGCCACCTCATCTTGTAGTCTAATTGAAGAAAAATCCACTTAACTGAAGCTCCGACTTTACACATGAAAACTTGATGACCATCCAGTAAATTGGTAATCAACTCATCGTCACTGAAGTCTATCTCATGAACTCGCTCTCACGTTAGAGAAAGACAAATTCGTGGTTTTCACTAGCTAAGGCACAAGCTAGAAGACCTTCCATTGCTACATTTTCAACATTCAGAGCCAAAAAATTAACGTTGAAATTTTAGGGGCTGAAAATCTGGGGCCGAATTTTAGGGCCGAAAAATTTCTGGGCCAAAATTTATGAGTTGAAAATTTAGGGGATAAAATTTTAGGGCCAAAATTTTGGGGCTTGAAATTTTAGGGGCCGAAATTTTAGGGCCTGAAATTTTAGGGGCCAAAATTTTAGGGGAAAAATTTTCAAGGCTAAAGTTTTAGGAAGAGAAGAAAAAGAAGAATTTTGAAGTTTTCAAGGTGATCAACAATGTGACCAAGGCTAGTGCCTTGACCTTGGGTGATGGCGTCTTGCCAAAATCCTAGGGCATGAATGTTAATTTTAGGTATGTTCTATGCTTAGCGCAATTTACTTCAGTTTTTCCATATTAGCCCAATGACAACATTTAGATTTGCAATCACATCATAATGATAGTAAAGTGTAGATAGAACATAAACATAAATCGCAGAAGACAAGCCAAGACAAGAGGACACAAGATGTGGTGTTAGTGAGGGACAAACCCTAATGTGGGGAACCCTTGATCAATTCTTCTTATATTCTTCAATAGTTTAGCAAAGAGAGAGATAGTACATATACGTCAGAGGTCAACATTTTGACTTGTCACAATAAGAGCAGAGATCTTCACTAAGAAGATAACACATCAGGTAGTTGATCTGAACTTAGGTGAAGGCATACTGCTTCAACTGATTCTCCAAGGTGATTCCATCACCATGTTGCACCCATCACAGTGCTGCACCCATCATTGTGCTGCACCCATCACTGTGCTGCACCCATCACTGAGTTGTTCTCATCATTGTGTTGTTCCCATCATTGAGCTGTTCTCATCACAGTGCTGCTCCCATCATTGAGCTGTTCTCATCACAGTGCTGCACCCAATAACTGAGCTGTTCTCATCACTGTGTTGCTCCCATCACTGAGCTGTTCTCATCACAGTGTTGCTCCCATCACTGAGTTGTTCTCATTGTAGTGTTGCTCCCATCACTGTGTTGCACCCAATCACTGAGCTACTCTCATCACTGTGCTGGACCCATCATGTTGCACTTCATCACACTATGCTGCACCCATCATGCTGCGCTTACATCATGCTGCATCCATCATCACGCTATCACCTACATCATCACTATATGCATACTGCAATACATCACACAGTCCATTTGGCCTTCATACAGTCCTTCAATGAACGCAACATTATAGTACTTCTTACTATACTAGCTGTTTGACTTGATAATGCAGCCCTTAGACAACCCTTGAAAACCTTTGTTGCTAGCTATGGCTTGTGGCCTAACTCAGAAGCAAGATAAGCATATGGACAATGAACGACATTATCACTAGCTGTCAGTACTTATTGATTTACATATGCTATTCAACGTTTCAACATATAACAACAACTTCATTACTTGACCAAAACATACAATATAAGACCCCTTCTTGTTGCTGCGTCTAAGGTCTCTTGATTGCAAATTAAGGGCTAGATAAACAACAGCTAGGGCAGCTCTATAGCTGCGGATTAGGGCCTATATTGGATGAGTATAAAACTCCTCTTAGCTGCATATTAGGGCCACCTTAGGACAACGAATATGGAGCTCCTTCCTTGACAACGAAGAGCCCTCATTCTTATTTGTGGTTAGGGTATAGGATTGCGTCTAACTATGTGAGAAGAGGGCTACAACTAGGGCTCTTTTGGAGCATTCTATGGCAGCGTATAAAGACTTTCTTAAATCTCCTCTTTGCTGCGTAGAAGGTTCTCCTTTTTGGGCAGTGTAGTGTAGAACCTATCTTCATAACCGTGTTAGGCCTTCATCTCCATGCCAGTGTTAGGGGCTAGGGCATCTTCTTCTTAGGGAAGCATATCCTCTTAGGGACTTTTCTTTCCACTATAACCCAAACAAGTGGAGAGGAAGAGATCACAAGAGGTGTGAGTGTGTGTCTCAAATGACTTGCAAACCTCTTCTATTTATAGTGCAACAATGAGAATAGATGGGGGTAAGTTGGTTGCAGGCCGACCTTGACGAATTGTCACATAACACAAATAAATTCATATCTCCATGAATACTTGTCGGAATCGTATGATCTTTAGATCAATTCTACACTTCTCGATGAGAGGAATCCAAGAAAAATATTAGCTGCCATGAATAAGTAGACCCACATGGAGTTTGGCGCTAGTTGCCAATTTTAACACTCCCCCTCAACTAGGGAGAACTCCATTTGCTAATCCATCTGCCAGTCCATACTATCTCAACTATTAGTGCCTTGCATTGCTTTGCTTTGCTATGCTGAACTATGAAGAAGAAGAAGTGATTGAGAATGTATCATACCATCCTCTATTGACCCAAAGTCAGTCCTATATAAAAGGGAGTGTCTCTTACCACTCTTACTGACCTGAAGTCAGTTCCAGTAAAGAGAGTGTGTCATACCACTCTTACTGATCCGAAATCAGTTCCAAATAAAGAGAGTGTATCATACCACTCTTACTGATCCGAAATCAGTTCCAAAAGAGAGTGAGTTATATCACTCTTACTAACCTGAAGTCAGTTCCAATTGATCCCAGATCAATATCATTCTAGCATAGGGAGTGCAGTAATTACACGATGCATCCATTGATACTACTATGATCCCTATCTTCATTTCCTTGCTAATTGGCCAGATGAGAGGTACTTACCATGAGTCCCAGACTGAATGGGTAGGATGTCTGGTCAGGAGAAGGATGAACCACTCATCCTACCTACATGTTGCCATGGGGTATCCTAGGGAAGGCTGATCAACTCACCCTGTACACAACAAATCACTAGGGGAAGGATAAACCACTCACCCTATGATTGTGTCTTAGCAGGAGAAGGATGAACCACTCATCCTGCCTACATAGCAAACCATTAGGGGAAGGCTGAACCACTCATCCTATGGTTGCTCATCGCTCCAAGAAGTACCCCCAAGCCCCCCAGAGCTCCCGAGCTCAATGTCCATATTATATAGGACCTTCAGGAGAGAACCTCTCCACGACTCCTAGTTGTTCTCAGAAAGTCAAGAATTTCACCTTTCCTAGGGGCTTCATTTGAATATCGGCGACTTGCAATCAGTCTCAATATGAAGGAGCCTCCTTGCTCCTTGTTGTACCATATCCCAGATAAAGTGGTACCTGATGTCTATATGTTTGGATCGATCATAGAACACGGGATTCCTCAACAATCGACTCCCCCTCTGGTTGTCACAGAAGATCATGATGATATCCAACACGTGTCCAAACAGATCATTGAAGAGCTTTCACAACCAGACAGCTTCACACGAGGTCATACTCGCAGCTATGTATCCGGCCTCATCAATGCTCAAAGAAATCGACTTCTGCTTCCTGCTCATCTAGGATATCGAAGCAAAACCCATAGAGAACCAACACCTAGAAGTGCTCTTGCGATCCTCCACATTGCCTGCCCAATCAACATTCGAATAATCATGTAGCTTCATATTTCCGACATTGTATCTTAATCCATGAGAAATTGTGCCCCGAAGATATCTCAAAAGATTCTTGGCACCAATCCAGTGAAGCTCATCCATTTTTGAGCTCAACATGCTAACTGCAAAACATATATCTGGATGAGAGTTCACCAAGAACATCAATCCTAGAATGAGTTTATGGAACTCAGAGGCATTTCCCAAATCAAGTCCGACATCATTACCACATAACTTCTGAAAGTTAAGCTCCATCGAGGTAGTCATGGGCTTGTAGTTCACCATTCCAAATCGGAATCCAACTCCCTCTTACTTTTGCAAATGAGAGCGTCTGCACCTGTCAGAAAGAGGGCGTCCTCATAAGGTGCCAGTATGAGAGGTCTATCATCCACAACCTTCAAGCACTAGTTTGGATCGGCTTCACTCTTAGTGAATCTCAGCTTCATCAGCTAGCTATCAATCCTCTCATATCAAGCCCAGGGTGTTTTCTCTAAATCATAGAGAGCTTTCTTCAACCTGCATACATGAGATTCCTGATCATGAATCTCAAACCCCTCGGGTTGTTCCAAATCTATGGACATGCTACATGAGGGGAATGGTCCCCTTGTAATTTTTCCTTCGGTATATCTCGAACATGTGCCTCCATGCTCTTCTTGAGTTCAGGCATTCCTGTCACTATTTGATTCACATCGGGTAGGGCCCCATAATGAGCAGATCTTTGGTGCTATAGAAGAGATGTGTCAATTGACATGGTCCCCATTGGACTTCTTGCAACTTGATACAAATTACCAACCTTGAACTTCAAGAGTAAAAACATCTTTAAAAACACCTTTTTCAAATACTTACCTTTCCTTTCCATTGATGAATGTCACCTTGAAACCTTTGTCTTCCATTTCTGAAATGGACACCAAGTTCTTCTTGAGATCAGGTACATAAAGAACTTCTTGTAAATGAATTGTGTTACCTTCATTCAATTGAGGGGTAACATTCCCTACACCTTTTTCGGGATAGGTGGCATTGACTCCAATAATAATCTCCATGACTGTTTCCTTCTCTATCAGATAAGTGAGCACTTCCCTGTGTTCGTTGAAGTGCCTTGAAGCACCACTATCAATATACCACTTTTCCAAAGTGTCTCGAGGAGAGGTCGTGAAGAGGGCTGATATAAGGTGATACTCCTCTTGCTTATCCGAAACAACATTTGATTCTTCATACCTAGAGATACTTTCTTTCTTGAAGAGTCGACCATTTCCCTGATGACCTGCATTACTTTTTCCTTTGCCATTATACCTGTCATTCCTTCGATCATTGAAGATGCCCCTGGAATGATTGTTGTCATCATCAAGTGATGTGTCCCTTCTATTCGGACACTCCTTTGCATGATGGCCAAATTTATTGCACGCAAGGCATTTGCCTTTCCTTCCACCTTTGGTGTACTTGTTCTTTGTAGCTGGTGCATTTTATGGAGGCTTAGGGATTTTATCCCTCACTGAGGAACCCATTGAGCCTTTTTCTCCTTTCTAATTGTCTTTGGTGATTGCTCTTTCACTCTTGCTTGGGCTTTGTCTTCTCCTCAACTCTGACCCCATGTTAATTTTAGGTATGTTCTATGCTTAGCGTAATTTACTTCAATTTTTCCATATTAGACCAATGATAACATTTGTATTAGCAATGACATCAGAATGATAGTAAAGTGCAGATAGAACATAAAAATAAATCGCAGAAAACAAGCCAAGACAAGAGGACACAAGATGTGGTGCCAGCCAGGGACAACCCTTGATCAACTCTTCTTATATTCTTCAATAGTTCAGCAGAGAGAGATAGTACATAAACATCAGAAGTCAACATTTTGACTTGTTTCAATAAGAGCAAAGATCTTCCATAAGAAGATAACACATAGGGTAGCTGATCTGAATTCAGGTGAAGGCATACTGCTTCAATTGTTTCTCCAAGGTGATACCATCACCATGCTGCACATATCACAGTGCTGCACCCATCACTGTGCTGCACCCATCACTATGCTGCACCCATCACTATGCTGTACCCATCATTGAGCTGTTCTCATCACTGTGCTGCTCCCATCACTGAGCTGTTCTCATCACAATGCTGCTCCCATCACTGAGCCGTTCTCATCACAGTGCTGCTCCCATCACTGTGCTGCACCCAATAACTGAGTTGTTCTCATCACTGTGCTACTCCCATCAATGAGCTGTTCTCATCACAGTGCTGCTCCCATCATTGAGGTGTTCTCATCACATTGCTGCTCCCATCATTGTGCTGCACCCAATCACTGAGCTGCTCTCATCACTGTGCTGCACCCATCATGCTGCACTTCATCACAGTATGCTGCACTTATCATTATGCTGCGCTATGCTGCACCCATCATTCTACACTTACATCATGCTGCATCCATCATCATGCTTTCACCTACATCACCACTATATGCATACTGCAATACATCCCGCATTCCTGCACTTCATCACAGTATGCTGCGCTTATCATTATGCTGCGCTATGCTGCACCCATCATTCTACACTTACATCATGCTGCATCCATCATCATGCTTTCACCTACATCACCACTATATGCATATTGCAATACATCCCGCATTCCATCTGGCCTTCATACAATCCTTCAATCAACACAACATTATAGGATTGCTTACTGCACTAGCTGTTTGACTTGATAATGTAGCCCTTAGACAACTCTTGAAAACCTTTGCTGCTAGCTATGGCCTGTGGCCTAGCTCAGAAGCAAGATAAGCATATGGACAACGAATAACATTATCCCTAGTTGTCAGTACTTATTGATTTACATATGCTATTCAGCTTTTCAACATATAACAACAACTTCATTACTTGACCAAACCATACAATATAAGACCCCTTCTTGCTGTTGCATCTAAGGTCTCTTGACTGCGAATTAAGGGCTAGATAAACAACAACTAGGGCAGCTCTGTAGCTGTGGATTAGGGCCTATAATGGCCAAGTATAAAACTCCTCTTAGCTGCGTATTAGGGCCACCTTAGAATAGTGAATATGGAGCTCCTTCCTTGACAACGAAGCACCCTCATTCTTCTCTGCGGCTAGGGTATAGGGGTGCATCTAACTGTGTGAGAAGAGGGCTACAACTAGGGCTCTTTTGGAGAATTCTATGGCAGTGTATAAAGACTTCCTTAAAGCTCCTCCTTGTTGCGTAGAAGGTTCGCCTTTTAGGGCAGCGTAGAGCCTATCTTCATAACTGTGTTAGGCCTTCATCTCCATGCCAACATTAGGAGCTAGGGCATCTTCTTCTTAGGGCAATGTATCCTCTTAGGGACTCTTCCTTCCACTTAAACCCAAACAAGTGGAGAGGAAGTGATCACAAGAGGTGTGTGTCTCAAATGACTTGCAAACCTCTTCTATTTATAGTGCAACGCTGAGGATAGATGGGGGTAATTTGGTTGCAGGCCGACCTTGACGAATTGTCACATAACACAAATACATTCATATCTCCATGAATACTTGTCGGAATCGGATGATCTTTAGATCAATCCTACACCTCTCGACAAGAAGAATCTAAATAAAATATCAGCTACCATGAATAAGTAGAACCACATGGAGTTTGGCTCTAGTTTCCAATTTTAACAATGAAGTGTATATTTGGCCTATAGCTACCTCGAACATTGTCCTTATGGCAAATAACTCAAATCTTAATACTGCTGGAAAGTGAGACGAGAGGGAGGAACTAAGGAATTGCATGGGAATTGTTACCCACCATTTCGTGGGTAATATCCCTAGGAGAAAATTTTCTCCAAGATGGTCCTCAGCCGACATCCAATAGCCCTTTGTAGCCACCGGCTAGCTCATTGTGTCATTTTCTCCTTCACCTGAGCCAACCACGTGGTCCCTCGCCCATCTGTCATGATTGTATGTTTGAAGGTGGGCCTCCCAAATCTAAAGGTATGCCTTGTCATTTGGAAATTGAGTATTGTAGTTTGCTTGTCATGGACACTTCTTGGCATGGATTAATGGGGGGATTCGACAGAAAGAATGGGCTAGGTTTGTGCTTCTGTCCCCTAGACCCCTTCTAGGAATTAACTTTGGATTCTAGTTCCATGGGATCTCTTTTACTGACCATTTGGTTCCAGGGATGGTATTTCACGGGAAACCCCAATTTTGGTTGTGTGGTCTCGCTCCCTTATCCGCTTATATTACCCTCTTTCCATTCATTATTACCCCATCCATCATTTTTCCTTCCTGGGTTCACATTTCTCCATTGGGTCCACATAGGGTTAGCTTGCCCCTTCCCCTTGCTCGCACCTTGGTTCATGGCCTGGAATGAAGCCCAGAGGTTGATGCAGTTGAAAAGAAAGTTAAAAGCATATACGGCCACATTCAAGAGGAAAATGTACCACAAAATGCAAATATGGCTGAGACAAAAGCATTTAGCACGTGGGCAAAAGCCAATACATGAGCTCTACTCCATCATCATGGCCATCACCTTGGTTCCTACAAGTTCTATGAGCCTTCTTCATCGTATAGGAACCCATGATTGTCCCAACCCCTGGTAGGCGGTGAATTGTCCGACCTTAAAAGGGGGAATTCATTGCTATATCTTATACATCATGTTCTAACCCTTTGAGCCCCAAGCAGTTAATCAAAGAAAATCATAAAAGGCAAAAGGCATAAAGGAAGGGTGGAAATATCAAGGTCGGGGCACCTCATGTACCACGATTGCTCCCTCCTATACCTTATAAACCCTAGTGTGGGCTTCCCTCTTATTAGCTACCCTTGTACCCCAGCGTGTGACCCAAGGCTGCCCCTTCTAATTCCTTACTTCATTCACCTATTTGCCACATGCCACCACCTTTTGACGGATGTACCTTGACTGTATTATCCCCTTTAGAAGTAGAAACCACCTAATAGGGTACTTGGTTAATCCCATTTGGAGTTTAGGAGACATTGGCACATCTCGAAGCCCATTATGGAAGGGCATGCCATTATGAAGTCCCCACCTGTGGTCCATGATTAGAAAAGCTCATTTACTCTATTTCTCCAATGACTTGTTGTACTTGAAGGCTAGGGGATGCATTGGATCTTATGCAGGATTGCAGATGGTTTCCATTTGGGTTTGGTCTCCCTATACGGGGTCCTAATCCTCTAGAGGGCTACATTGGCACATGTAGGGTGAGCATTGAGAGACATGGGCCTCCACAACAACAGATTGCACTCTATGGATCCCCACAACCATTCAGAGATTGCTAGTGGTTCACTTATTGGAGGAGGAGGATGCACTTGATCCATCATGCCCAATTGGCCCCAGATCTACACCATACACTTGGCAGATGATCCAGGACTTGCACGATGATGTGGCATCACCTACACAATCATCCTAGTCCTTGCAGGCGATCTACATGCATCTTTGATTTGTTGGAGACCCATGAGGACACTTGTGTGTCCCCGCATGTCATTTGGAGAACCACAGGTTATTACAAGGGGCCAACCCCTTGTCCACTGCTTTTGAGGGTCCTATTCCTCATTGTTTCACCCATGGACCTCATTAGGCCTCTTAGAGGGCCCTATGACATGCATAGATTATTATTTGACTTCCGGAGAGGCTCACTTTTTCATTTATGAGCTAGTTTGGTGGGCTTGTCACCAAAAGTTGTATTATTAGAACATTATTTTATTTTTGGGGCTTATGTAGGCCAAGGAGGCTAATTTGAACTCCTAAGCAATGTTGTGAACAACAACATCAGGATAAAATTGACAAGGGTCTGGAAAACCAAAAAATCATAAGAATGAGGAAAACATCGACAAAAAATCGGCAAACATTTGCAAAATTAAGATACCATAAAAATATCTTTAAAAATCGGCAAACATCAGCTAGGCAAAAAAATCGTGATTTTGAGATAAAATTGGGATGTTATTGAGATGTTCGCAACACTGCTCCTAAGTTGTGTATAAATACAAGTGAGATGAGTTCATTTCTGAGCATCACTTTGGTTTGGGTCTCTTATCTTTTTTGAGATTTTCGCACTTATTCTAGAGGATGAATTGGTGCTTTATGGATGAGTTTTGATGTGTGGATATTGGTCTATCTTCTCTTGGAGCTTCTTTATTGTCAGTTGTGAATGGTTGAATATACTCTATTACATGTAACTATGTGCTTTTTGATGTTATTCTTGTTTACTTTTGTCATATATGTTGGATTGGGATTTATGCTGTTCTAGGGCTAATTGCTGCATGCATTTATTGCTTAAAATTGTGGAATTTGTCTCTATTATAGCATCTCTCAATGTATGGGCCATGTAATAGGAGCAAAATCTCCTAGGGGTAATTCTATCAGTGGGTTCAACATTGACAAGCCATTCCTCTTGCACATCGAAGTATAAAAGCTACAAGGTTGCTTCTTCTTGACCTAGAAGGCAAATGAAGTGACCTTGAGGCTCATTGTTTGGGAACCAAGAAATCCTATTCATATTCAAAATAGACTGCATTATCCCAAAGATTAAGGCACTGATCTACCAAGGGTATTCACTAAAACTCATATTCTCACATCCTTCTAGGACTAGCCACATTAGGGTACCTAGGGCATCAATTTCTTGACAAGTTAGCCATCAAAAGAATTCGATCTCCTAGGGTCTCTTACGCTGGCCTTTCCTCTACCTCTCCTCCAATTTTGAAGACATTCCAATGGTGGAGGTGGGAGAAAAGCCAAGCCCTAGCTCCGTGATCGAAACATGCCTTGCCATCCCCAAGGCTAGTACCTCATAGTGTCAAAACATCTTTGAGTGAAAATACTTTCTTTGATCCTTTCCCCAGCTTGTCTAAGGTAGGAATATCATTGGTCGCTACATACTTTCGTCATACCCTAGACCGAGTCCACTTGGCCCCATGTGGTCTCACTCCTTTAAAAGATCATTCTTCAAGAACCATCCGGGATACTAGTTCTAACAAGGATTTTAGGGATTGGGGAACTCCTTCACAAGTCTTATCCCATAAACCTAACCGTCAAAATCCTTTCTTCCTTCCCCTAGAATACATAGTACCTTGCTTGGAAAGCAAGCAAGCTCCATCCTTCAAACTTTTCTGGGAAAGGGTTTGCTTGGGTCACTCATATCCATTGACTTATCATTTATTAGTGACTCCATACATATCGGGTCACCTCCTGTTGGTGAAAGTCTGTAAATAGATGGGCGCCTTAGTTGAGGTGATAGTGGGCTAAGTCTCCGTTTGTTTCCCTTGGCCTAGCATTTGCCCATTAGGGATCCCCCTTAGGTCCCCTGCTAGTTTGAGCGTTAGTATTTTGGCGACGTTTCTGGGGAGGAAGCAGGTCTACCTCCCTAGTGAATCATCGAGGAATTGATTCATTGATGACATTTATAAATATTCGTCTGGCGACTCCACTCATTGTCCAATTCCCTAGTTTACTTGAAGGCAACAACATTCCTCCTTTAACTAGGGCTGCTGCAAAAAGGGGAAAGCGAACTCCATCACTTGTTGGAACCTCTCTTTTCCCTGAATTCGAGATGATCAGTGATACATCTCCAAAGATGGCATCTACTTCAAGCATTGACTCTGAAAGGGATCAACCCAAGATGAACAAGAGTGAAAGACACTTGGTTAGTGTCTTTGCCCCTTTGAAATTGAGTAATGATACTAAACCATTACCTGAAAAATTTAACCGATGGTTCCCAAATTCAAAGGGGATGCTACTTGGACTGCCCATGGTTTTATTGAAGAATTCTACTGGTAGGTGTCCCCTAGAATGATATTTGGTGAAGATAGGATCATGATGTTTTTTTCTTTATCACTTGAGGGACAAGCAAGAGATTGGTATCTTAGCCTTCCCCTTGGATGCATAAAAGACTTCGATGAATTTGTGGAGCTATTCATGAAAAGGTGGTCATGCAATGCCCAAGGGACCTTCAACATTGAAAAGTTCTACCAATAACCAAGGGAAGGGAAAATGTGCGGGAATTCATTCAAAAGTTTGATAGGGTGGTCAAAGATATACCTGATCATTTGAAGCCATCTGAAGCCAACATCCTTGACAAATTCATAAAAGCCTTGGGTGGCCACCTCACCTATGTGTTGAGGGATAAGAAACCATCCACTTTTGCTGAGGTTAACGAAATGGCAATGGAAGTTGAAGAAAACCTGCGAATTTCAAAGGTTGATATCAATGATCAACCTAGCGCGATATTTGAATCCAAGAAGGAGAAGTACAAAGATCAACATGAAGAAACTCTCCTTTTCCATTCTTAAAAAGATGGAAAGGTTCAACGAAGAAGCCAATGCACGTGACAGGGTTATCATGAACAAAATCACCACCTTAGAAAAGGCCCAAAAATCAAGTCACATCCCTAAAAGAAGGCCTTTTCCCAAAAAGCAGAGTGAAGAAGATAGGCTGAGCTCTTCTCAAATCCTAAACACATTGGCTCCAACTAATGTTGTTGAGCCTGATTCTTCATCAGAGGATGAGGGAAGTGAAGGGGATGAACAAACTGATGAGCAAGCCAATCTTGTAGAATCTGACATCTTCAACATTTTGCGAGGAGAATCATACATGCATCCTCCCATTAGTGAGGTCACTCTTAAGGAAGAAAAGGAAGAATCCATTCTTAATTCTGAGAGCCAGGGAAGATTTAAAGGGGTCCAATATTCCCGAAAGGAAAAGGACAAAGACCCCTCACCTCCTAAGGAATCACCCAAGGAACATCCATCACCTAAGCGAGCCCCTCCTAAAGAATCCATCCTTAGAGTTCCTCCCAAGAAGGATCCCACAGCAAAGGTCAATCCAAAAAATGATCCTCTTAGGAAGGAATACAGGAGGAAGGAAACAAGGAAGGAAATTAAACTTGACATCGGCATAGGGGTTGTCATAGGAAAGATGACTATACCTGTTCCCACAGACATAGGGGCTGTTGTAGGAAAGATGACTATAGCTGTTCCCCTGAAGGAGATTGCTAACCTTCTCGAGCAACAACAACAACGTAAGAAGTCCCTGGGGATTCAAGATGAAGAGTTACATGAGGAATTGCAAAACATTCATATTCCTGACTGAAACCCTAGACACAAACCATTCTTACTTACTTTGGCTATCAATGACCTCTTCTTACACGATTGTATGTTAGACTCAGGTGCTTCTGCCAATATCATACCTTTGACTGCTATGAAGCAATTGGGTTTTAGCATCACTCGACCCTATAAAAGGGTGTGTGGTTTTAATTCCAAACTTGTGGAAGTTGAAGGCATCATCAAAGACCTTAAGGCCTCTTTAGCTAGAAATCTTGACATATCCCTCCTCATGGATGTTATTGTTATCGATATTCCTGATGTGTGGGGGATATTGTTTCTTGGAAATGGGAAGCTACTGTTGGGGGGCATGTTCAAATGGACCTATCGTACACAACTGTCCTGCAATCCGATGGCACCCCTTTTATCCTTTATAGGGAACCTGCCTATTTACCGCATGTGATTAAGCCTGGACTGTACTATGAGACATGCGAAGTTGAGAAACTTTCCCATATCTTGCCTGCCCAGGAGGTCCAAATTCTTAAGCGGCCAATCTCTCAAACAAGCAAGAAGTGGAAGCCTAAGAAAGAATACAAGGTTGGGGACTTAGTCTTGGTAGATAAAGATCCCGTGCTTGTCAGGGTCCATGGAAGGGTTGGGGATGACTATTACTACATTGCTAAACTTAACGACGAACTTTGGCCTGGGCCGGTCAAATTAAGTCGTATCACCTCCTTCCTTGAGACTTGACATTATATCATATGCATGGTAGAGTAGGATGCATTGCATGCTGATTTCTATATTAGAAATAACATCATATGATTTTCTCATGATAGATAGATGCATATTTGCATATTTTATTTTCTATTGATTTTATGGCCTAACATATTAGCATGTGCGATCATGAGACGTCGCGAAAGCATGCTGCCCCGTGTTTTTCCATCTATTGTATGTGTAGGTGACAGTTCTACGGTAACCAAGAGATTGTTGGAGTTCTCTTGACCTCCTGTTCGAGTAGCTTCTCCCACTTCTCCGAGAGATCGTTCCAGTGGGAGCCAGGTGTTACCCACCATTTTGTGTGTAATATCCCTAGGAGACATATTATGAAGCAATTGGGTTTTAGCATCACTCAACCCTATAAAAGGGTGTGTGGTTTTAATTCCAAACTTGTGGAAGTTGAAGGCATCATCAAAGACCTTAAGGCCTCTTTAGCTAGGAATCCCGACATATCCCTCCTCATGGATGTTATTGTTATTGGTATTCCTGATGTTTGGGGGATGTTGTTTTCTCGGAAATGGGGAGCTACCGTTGGGGGGCATGTTCAAATGGACCTATCATACACAACCATCCCACAATCCGATAGCACACCTTTTATCCTTTATAGGGAACCTGCCTATTTACCGCATGTGATTAAGCCTGGACCGTGCTATGAGACATGCAAAGTTAAGAAACCTTCCCATATCCTGCCTACCTAGGAGGTCCAAATTCTTAAGCAGCCAATCTCTCAAACAAGCAAGAAGTGGAAGCCTAAGAAAGAATACAAGGTTGGGGACTTAGTCTTGGTAGATAAAGATCCCGTGCTTGTCAGGATCCATGGAAGGGTTGGGGATGCTTATTACTACATTGCTAAACTTAACGACGAACTTTGGCCTGCGCCGGTCAAATTAAGTCGTATCACCTCCTTCCTTGAGACTTGACATTATATCATATGCATGTTAGAGTAGGATGCATTGCATGCTGATTTCTGCATTAGAAATAGCATCATATGATTTTCTCATGAAAGATAGATACATATTTGCATATTTTATTTTTCTGTTGATTTTATGGCCTAACATATTAGCATGTGCGATCATGAGGCGTTGCGAAAGCATGTTGCCCCATGTTTTTCCATCTATTGTATGTGCAGGTGACAGGTCTACGGTAACCAAGAGATTGTTGGAGTTCTCTTGACCTTCCGTTCGAGTAGCTTCTCCCACTTCTCCGAGAGATCATCCCAGTTGGAGCCAGATTTTACCCACCATTTTGTGGGTAATATCCCTAGGAGACATTTTTCTCCAAGATGGTCCTCAACCGGTAGCTAGTAGCCCCTTGCAGCCACCAGCTAGCTCACTGTGCCATTTTCTCCGCCACCTGAGCTAGCCATGTGGTCCCTCGCCCATCTGCCATGATCGTATGTTTGAAGGTGCGCCTCTCGAATCTAAAGGTATGCCTTGTCATTTGGAAATTTAGTATTGTAGTTTGCTTGTCATGGACACTTCTGAGCATGGATTAATCAGGGGATTTGACAGAAAGAATGGGCTAGGTCTGTGGTTCTTTCCCTTAGACCCATTTTAGGAATTAACTAGTTTGCTTGTGATGGACACTTCTGGGCATGGATTAATGGGGGGATTCGATGGAAAGAATGGGTTCGGTCTGGGCTCCTATGCCCTAGACCCCTTTCAGGAATTAACCTTGTATTCTAGTCTCGTGGGATCTCTTTTACTGACCATTTGGTTTCAAGGATGGTATTTCACAGGAAACCCTGATTTTGGTTGCGTGGTCCCGCTCCCTTATTCGCTTATATTACCCTCTTTCCATTCATTATTACCCCATCCATCATTTTTCCCGCCTGGGTTCACATTCCTCCATTGGGTCCACATATGGTTAACTTGCCCCTTCCACTTGCCCACACCTTGTGCCATGGCCTGGAATGAAGCCTAAAGGTTGATTCAGCTGAAATGAAAGTCAAAAGCATATATGGCCACATTCAACAGGAAAATGCACCACAATGCAAAAGATGGTCAGGACAAAAGCATTTAGCATGTGGGCAAAAGCCAATATATGAGCTCTACCCCATCATCATGGCCATCACCTTGGTTCCTATAGGTTCTATGGGCCTTCTTCATCATATAGGAACCCATGATTGTCCAAACCCCTCGTAGGCGATAAACCGCCCCACCTTAAAAGGGCGAATTCACTGCTATATCTTATACATCATGCTCTAACCCCTTGAGCCCCTAGCAATTAATCAAAGAAAATCACAAAAAAGAAAAAGACATAAATGAAGGGTGGAAAAATCAACGTTGGGGCACCTCATGTACCACAATTGCTCCGTCCTATACATTTTAAACCCAAGTGTGGGCTTCCCTCTTATTAGCTACCCTTGTACTCTAGCATGTGACCTAGGGGTGGCCCTTCTCATTCCCTATTTCATTCACCTATCTGACACATGCCACCACCTTTTGACGGATGTACCTTGACTGTATTATCCCTTTAGAAGTAAAAACCACCTAATAGGGTACTTGGTTAACCCCATTTGGAGTTTAGGAGACATTGACACATCTCGAAGACCATTATGGAAGGGCAGGCCATTATGAAGTCCTCACCCGTGGTCCATGATTAGTTAAGTTCATTTACTTGATTTCTTTAATGATTTGTTGTACTTGAAGGCTAGGGGACACCTTGGATCTTATGCAGGATTGCAGATGGTTTCCATTTGGGTTTGGTCTCCCTATACAAGGTCTTAATCCTCCAGAGGGCTACATTAACACATGTAAGGTGAGCATTGAGAGCCATGGGTCTCCACAACAATAGATTGCACTCCATGGATCCCCACAACCATTCAAAGATTGCTAGTGGTTCACTTATTGGACGAGGACGATGCACCTAATCCATCATGCCTAGCAGACCCTAGATCAACACCATACACTTGGTTGTTGATCCAGGATTTGCACGATGATGTGGTGTAACAAATTAAATTTATATAAAAATAAACACAAATAATGTAAAGGACAACAAATAAGATTAATGATTAATTACTTAGCAATCAATGAAAAGGTATGTTCCTAAGGACATAACCATTAGTGAAAGGGTACTTACCTGGCTATATATACAAGACCCTCATTCTCCTTTGTATCATCTTACATTCGTTCTTTTTAACAATATACGATTTGCAATTTCTATCCTACAATGAATGTCTTCTTTTGGTCGTTACATTGGTATCAGAGCTACTTTTGATCTGGGCTTTGGCCATCAACCTATCGTCAACCTTGTTGTCGTCGTGATTTAAGTGTTTCGTTACACCAATCTTGGAGATTATCCATTCCATCGGTTTCGTCATTCAGGGCTTTGGCCATTAAACAAAAAAATAATGAAGAAAAAAATAAGATAGTCAAAGAAAAAAAGAAAAAAGAAAAAAAAAAGAAGTGCATATAAAGATAAAAAAAAATATAGTCTGATGTAAATTTTGAAGGAGAACATTCATAAAAAGCTTTTACATAATTGATAAAAAATGCATGATAAAATTAAGAGGGAATCTTTCAAATATATTTAAAACTATACCTAAGAGAAGGAAGAATATATAATATTATCTTGATTCTTCATTAAGTAGTTTACATGCCCGTGGTTTGAGCAACCCATGGTAATTGTCCATAGTATTTTCAAGGTAAAAGAAAAACAAAAGGAATACAAAACTCTTTATGTGAATGATAAGTTTTACTTTTTACGTAGAGAACGTTAACCGAGTCAAAAGCACATAAGTGGACATATATTTTATATTATACCCCAAAGAGGTGAATAGCCACGTTTCACTAGGATTGTAACTTTTTAAAAAGAAAAAGAAAAATATTATAAATAAAAAAAATATGTAAAGTGAAGTTTTATATTATAAAGGAGTATTTAAAGAAAATTTCAAGTCATAAAATTATTGAGAATATATATAAGTACAAAGCGGGTATTATTATAGAAGTTTACTTAAATGAAGCCAATTGAAACAATAATTAAATATTCTTTTTAAAGTACAAAAGGAAAAAAAGCATAAGTAGAAATATATAAAAAGAATACAAAGGAGTTTTGAAATATTAAGGATAATAGGAAATTCGATTAAAAGAGTTTTGAAGAATTATTAAAAAAAATATTAAAAAGACACTTTTAAAGGAGACCTGAAGTACAAAGTCCAAAGGAACTTTAAATATATACCTAAAATCATCTCAACAAAACAAAATGGGATCAATCATTGAAAAAAATGATGGAGCTCAATTCTAAAATGACGAAGGAAGAATGGTTCTCTTGTAATGGTCTTTCAGTTACAGATCACAAAGTAATTACATTAAACGGAAGTATCTAAGGAAGAGAAATTAAAGTCGCCATCAACCCAAGCAACGATAACAATTATATCAACATCAACTTGGCAAATTAGCTATTAATTCCAGAGCTAAGCATTGGTGTAAAGAAAAATATTTTTGACTAAAAAGAGTATAAAATTAGTGATCTACAAGTGACAATAGGTCATTATTAGTACATATCGCAAATTCATGTTGTAAGGACGAATAAAAAGATTGACATCATACTCGGTCAACCCTGGTTTAGGGATTTGGGTACATTCATGTTAAACATAGAGAAACAAGTTTTGACATTTCCTTATAAAGGGAATATGGTCATGTTTCGAGACATAACAAGTAAATCAAAATCAATAAAATCTTCATTAGAAGACCTTAAGGATATCTTAGACTTGATGTTTCATAATAACGAAAAAACTATATCAAAGAAGCAAAAAGAGCTTGAAGAAGTCATCTACACCAAAGACAAATAATTTTTTCGCCTCAAAGATCACCAGGAAAAATTACTCGAACAAGTCAAGAAAGCTAAAGCATCAAGGAAGGAACTCGAGGAGTGTTTATTAAAACAAGAAGAAGAAAATTTACGTTTAAAGAGCCTTAACCAAACATTAGTAGAACAAATCAAGTGTTTAAAAGAAGAGAAGCGTGAAGGCCAAAATAAAGTTGACTTAGAGAATGTGGAATGCTTACATCTCAAAAATCATAATCAAAATTTGCTCAAACATATTAAAAAACTTAAGGACGAAAATAAGTCATTAACGAATAGGTTCAAAGAACTTGTCGCAAAGGAAGCATCAAAATCTCCAGATGTAGCAGTCCCCACTTATCTCGCAGTTCGGGCAAATCCAAACCCTATTGAAGTGAAAACATACTCAGAGGTTGTTGTTCAAACAGAGGATACCCCAATTAAAGATTCAGTAGTTAAGTCAACAACAACAATGCCTGATGGAAATCGGGAAACTGGCATAAAAACGTTTAAGGAAGTTCAAACAAGAAAAATTCCCTATCTACATCTGAATCACAAGAGTAGACACCTTAATAAATATGGAAATCTATATCACACAGAACATAAATAAACTTATGTTTTGAAGAATACTGAAATAAGCTCAATCCAGTCATACGATAACTATTCACCACACATCTCCAATAGTCAGAAGATTTCCCAGACGATTAATCTAGGATGGTCTGATCTGTTTTCAGTACGACAATTTTGTCTATCACTCAGAACATCATATCATCTTGTATCAACAAAGATGAAAGCTCAGAAATAAGAAGACACTACGATCAACAGAAGAGAATCGATCCTTCATCAATAAGCTTTGAGGACAAAGCTGTTTGAAGGAGAAGGCAATGTAACAAACTAAATTTATATAAAAATAAACACAAATAATGTAAAAGACAACAAATAATATTAATGATTAATTACTTCGCAATTAATGAAAAGGTATGTCCCTGAGGACATAAGCGTTAGTGAAAGGGTACTTACCTGGCTATATATACATGACCCTCATTCTCATTTGTATCATCTTACATTCATTCTTTTATACAATATACAATTTACAATTTCTATCCTGTAATGGATGTCTTTGTCTACGAAGTATTTTAATATTTTCGTTGCGTATATGACTTTTGGTCATTACATGTGGCATCACCTACACCATCATCCTAGCCCTTGCAGGCGATCTACATGCATCTTTGATTTGTTTGGAGACCCATGAGGACACTTGTGTGCCCCCACATGTCATTTGGACTCTAGAGCACCACAAGTTATTACAAGTGGCCAACCCCTTGTCCACTGCTTTTGAGGGTCCTATTCTGCATTGTGGTACCCATGGATCTCATTAGGCCTGTTAGAGGACCCTACAACATGCATAGATTATTATTTGACCTCTTGAAAGTTGAGAGGCTTACTTTTTCATTTATGAGCTAGTTTGGTGGGCTTTTCACCAAAAGTTAGAACATCATTTTATTTTTGGGGCTTATGTAGGCCAAGGAGGCTAAATTGAACTCCCAAGTTGTGTATAAATACAAGTGAGATGAGTTCATTTTTGATCATCACTTTTGTTTGGATTTATTCTCTCTTGAGATTTTCACACTTTCTCTAGAGGATGAATTGGTGCTTTATGTATGAGTTTTAATGTGTGGATATTGGTCTATCTTCTCTTGGAGCTTCTTTATTGTCAATTGTGAATGGTTGGATATACTCTATTACATGTAAGTACGTGCTTTTTGATGTTTTTTTTTTGTAGGCTTGGGCGGGACTCTCCTATTTACATGTCCATTAAGTACCCCTCAACGGGGGAAGGGTAGCCCAAGATTTGAACCCAAGACTTCCGATTCGGTGAGACTTCATTTCCACGGCCGTTGCCGCTTGAGCTACCCCATGTGGACACGTGCTTTTTGATGTTATTCTTGTTTATTTTTGTCATATATGTTGGACTGGGATTTTTGCTGTTCTAGGGCTAATCGCTGCTTGCATTTATTGCTTAAAATTGTGGAATTTGTCTCTATTATAACATCTCTCAATGTATGGGCCATGTAATAGGAGTGAATCTCATAGAAGTAATTCTATCAACAAATTTGACCTTGACAAGCCATTCCTCTTGCACATCGAAGTATAAAAGCTGCAAGGTTGCTTCTTCTTGACCTAGAAGGCAAACAAAGTGATCTTGAGGGCTCCTTGACTAGGATCCAAGAAATCCTACTCATACTCAACATAGACTCCATTCTTCCAAAGATTAAGGCACTGATATAGCAAGGGTGGTCACTAAAACTCATATTCTCTCACATCCTTCCAAGACTAGTCACATTGGGGTACCTAGGGCATGAGTTTCTTGACAAGCTAGCCATCGAAAGAATTCGATCTCCTAGGGTTTCCTGCACTGGCCTTTCCTCTAGTTCTCCTCTAATTTTGAAGACATTTCGACGATGGAGGTGGGAGAAAAGCCAAGCCCTAGCTCCGGGATCGAAACTTGCCCTGCCATCCCCAAGGCTAGTACCTCATAGGGTCAAAACATCATCTTTGAGTGAAAATAGTTTCTTTGATCCTTTCCCCAACTTGTCTAGGGTATGAATGTCATTGGTTGCTACATACTTTCCTCATACCCTAGACCGGGTCCACTTGGCCCTGTGTGGTCCCGCTCCTTTAAAAGATCATTTTTCAAGAACCATTAAAGAACATTCTTCAAGAACCATCCAGGATACCAATTCTAACAAGGATTTTAGGGATTGGGGAACTCCTTCACAAGTCTTATCCCATAGGGCATCATGTGCCCTAAATCTGCACATTATACAAACCCTAAGTTATCATAGACTTCTAAATTTTAAAGGTCTTGGGGAAGTGTACTTTAACTTTAGGAAAATCCTATCTCAACCTTTCAAGGCATTGATAATTCATTTTCCTTCAATTATTAGACCTTGCATCACTGTTGAGCTCTCCTTAGTTGAATATCTCATTGTTGATCTTCTGTCGGGAAGCCTCTTGTGTGGGGATGAATTCCACCACTAAATAGTTAGAGAGAAGCCACTGAGGTGAGAGTGGTGGCTAATCTCTTGTTTTCATAAGACCTAGGGTGCCTAGTGAGGCTTTGCACTAGGTCCACTAGATTTTGCAGTAACAATAACCTTGTACATGCAACAACATCACACTCGTCAAAGTGTGTCTCTAAGATACTTACCTCGAAGGGAAACCAAAATCCAAAAGAGAAAAAATGTTGATTGATTTTGTTTGTGCCTTCCGTTTAGTTAGGTTCACACTTCTCTTTCCCTTATTTAGCAAATGATGTAGTATGGAAGGGGGGGAAGAAGAAATATCTACTTTGGGAAGAAAAATTTTTAGAAGTCCTCTTGATATTTATATAATCTAATCTGCTTTTTTATTGTCTTAAATATTAATATGAATGTGCATGTTCCTTGTTTTGGAACTATTTGTAAATTGGAGGTTTACTTGTTCTTTTTATGAATTTTACACAACCTTCAAGTGTGGTCAAAATGCAACATTTAAGATCATATTGCATTCTTTCCTTTTCTCCATTTTAGTTTCCTAAATGTTGCCCATTAGAAATTGTTGGAGCTATGTTAGCAATTGTTCAATTCCCAAAATGGTTAGGAAGACATATTTTTATACATGGAAAATCTTGCAAGATCCCCCCCGTCCTCCCTCAGATATTCTAACGGATTGAGGCTCCACTACTAGTAACCTTGAGGGACTCAATTGTTGGATTTGAACCTGTGAACCGTGGCCTCCCCATTGGCAGCATGCCTTGGGCGGATGGTCCAACCGCTTAAGCTATCCCTTGAGACTTGGAATACACTCAATATCTATGCATCTATCTGTCTATCTATCTATATGAGAAATTGCAACTAACACCATCCAATTTGGATCCTTTGACCACAAGACAATATGTGATGAGTATCAATTTGGCCAAAGATGCCAAAGATGTGCACTGGGTCCTAATCATTGTTGTGTGCACAAGCACATCCACAAGTGTGAGTAGAGACATCAACTTCTCATTGGAGACAGTTGAACCTTGGTGGGGGCAATATCAATGCCCCATTGTCACGGTTCCAACAAGCCGTCACTATTGTATTCGAAATATTTTATAGAGCTGTTATCTAATTCTAATAACAAAGCTCCAATGAAGGTTTGCCATATTTTTCATTATTGGGGGATAATTGACATAAAAAATTCCATTAGTTTCATGTAATAGATAATTCATTTGGTTTGTCAATATATTTTCCTTGGTGTTTTTAATCGATTTCATCCTTCTAATTGTACACTAAAATTTTATTGGAATTAGCAGAAATTATGCTCCTAGTTGTTTGCACATAAAGGGTATTGTTTTTTTGTGATTGGAATTAAATGGATTTACTTCATAATAATAAATGTTTTTCTTTCCCTTACCTTCCAACATTTTTTTAATGGAATTGTATGTTTTGTAGGGCAGCCACATCACTATGGAGTGGACAAGGGTCATTTTTGTTTACATCAAGTAGTGCTGTTTATGATTCTAATGACAATAAATTGTGTTCGGAGGTAATGTTTTCCACTATATTAATTATTCATGATTTTTACAATTTGACTAATTAAATCTTTAGCACGTGCCTCTTCTCGAAAGAAGATAGCAAAATTTTTGAAGATAAGATGTTAAACTTTGGCATATTTTAATTTAATAGAATGCATCAAATTAGTTTGACTAGTCAAAGAGTTAAACTATATTGCTGTAGATTGCTAAAAGAGATCTAGTAAATATGAAATGGTCTTGGAAAGATAACAAATTCACATCCCTCTAGATACTTAAAAAATTTCATTGATAAGGCTGGGAAAAAATGTTTTCATTGCCCTAGCACTTATTAGAAGGGAAGCATTATAGGCATGTATATTCCTTATATCAAATTCTATCGGCAAGCTAAGATTTGCATTTCTAAAACATTGAAGATTGAGATTTGATGAAGATGATGCATGTTCTCAGCATTTGTGCCATGCTTTGGTGATTTAATATAATTGCAATCAATAGAAGAATGTTCATTTAGTAGTCTGGTTATATCAACATAATGGCAATGCATTAAGTTAGAAATATAAATACTAATAATAATTAAAGAAATAAGTAAAAGGCCATGTAAATTCTCTCTCACTATATCAATGCACTTATATCATTATTATATATATCTTTTGGTTAGGCTTAGCAATTCCCTTAGCTAGACACTTATTTATGTTCTACTCTATTGCTTAATTCTTCTTGCTTTAAACTTTATCTAGGAGTTGCTTTAAGACTTGTTGTAAAATCTAGTATGCCTAGTGCAAAGCCTCACTAGGTAGATCAAGACCTCGTGGCAACAAAAGATCGACCACCACTATCACCTCAATGACCCTTCTCCAACTATTAGTGGTAAGTAAACCAGAAAGGAGAGTTCCATATATATAAATCTGTTAGTTTTTGGTAGCAACGGATAGGTGTTCTAGTCTCTATGGCATCTATGATGCTAAGGAACACAGGAGGATAATTATCTCCAAGACCCAGATAAGTTTCCAAGGAAAATGCATTAATTGCATTAATTAGCCAATTATTAAATATTTTCCTTAAGTCTAACTTAGGTACACTGGTTAATTAAATCAGATTAATTGAGGTAAGTCGATTTTGCTCTAGAAACTTTCGGAAAAGTCACTTGATGGAGTCAAGATGATCTTAGCCATCAATTGTGATTAGATCATGACCATTGTTTCGTCAATTGTGATGGGTTAGTTGGAGACACATCAAGGAGTTCAAATTACCCAGTTGCAGTGATTAGCTAGGGTGCAATTTGAGCAAGGGAGACACCAACATAAGGGTTTTAGCAGAGAAGATTTGGGAGTAAAATTAAAATTTCCAGAGGAATTTTCTCAGTGATTTCCAATTTCCAGTGGGAGGAAGGAGATTGATTTTATCAATAGAAGAGGAGGCTGAATTCAACAGTGCAAATACCTAGTTAGCCAGTGCGAGTGACAAAGGAGCTCGTTTCAATTTCCAATGCCGAATCTATCACTCGATGGCAGTGCGAGTTAGTCAGACAAGGTGTTGGAGGCAGTTTCACTTGCAGAAGAATTTTACTAGAGGTAGTGTGAATTTTTGAAGCAGCTAGTGTGAGTTGTAGAGCCAGTGCGAGTTGTCGGGTGTTAAATTTTCTTAGGGCTATATTGTTCTTTGCTTTAGATAATCACATTTGATCATTTACATATTGAATTCACCCCATAACTGCTAACATTATTAAGATTTACCACATTATTCAACAACACATGCAATTATATAGAAAGAACAATATCATCATTAATGCAACAGAACATAAAGGAACAATAGAAGAAAAACATTCACACATAGAAACACCAAGATTGGTTGGAGACCAGAGCAAAACCCACTATGGGGAAAACCCTTTCAAATTCTTCTTCTCATTAGATTGTCATTGAATGATTCAGCAAGAGAGTGTACAATAATCCATATCTTCAACCATAATCCTATCTAGCAAAATCAACTAAACAACATCCATGAGATGAACACAACAACACTAATAATCAAAACCCTGATTCAGAATCCTGCGGTCAATTGTCACTGTTTGCGGTCAACTGCCGAACTCTGCGGTCAACTATAAAACTCAAACCATAGCTTCCAACTGGAAAGCCCTTTCAAATTCTTCTTCTCATTAGATTGTCATTGAATGATTCATCAAGAGTGTGTACAATAATCCATATCTTCAACCATAATCCTATCTAGCAAAATCAACTAAACAACATCCATGAGATGAACACAACAACACTAATAATCAAAACCCTGATTCAGAATCCTGCGGTCAATTGTCACTGTTTGCGGTCAACTGCCGAACTCTGCGGTCAACTATAAAACTCAAACCATAGCTTCCAACTGGAAAGCCCTTTCAAATTCTTCTTCTCATTAGATTGTCATTGAATGATTCATCAAGAGTGTGTACAATAATCCATATCTTCAACCATAATCCTATCTAGCAAAATCAACTAAACAACATCCATGAGATGAACACAACAACACTAATAATCAAAAACCTGATTTAGAATCTTGCGGTCAATTATCATTGTTTGCGGTCAACTGCGAACTTTGTGGCTAGCTGTAAAACTCAAACCCTAGCTTCCAACTGCATGTAGAAAGTGATATGCGTGTGACTAAAACCCTCCAACTGTACACATGAGCTTGTGACCGAAATTTCGCTGAAGCATGCCTACGACTGGAAACCAAATCCCCAAACACGTGCGAGCTTCGGACCTTGCGATATCTGACTTGTATGAACCAATCTTTGTGACCCAAACCTCAGACCTGTGCGAGCCAAACCCAAATAAAGAAGAATGATCATGATGATGATGATGTCCAAATGAGGGTCACTTGACTTGTATTTATAGCCATTCGAGGGTGTCCAATTTCTCTTTTGGGCCGACTTGTCCTTTTGTGCACTGTAACAAACTTCAACAAAGTTCGTATATGCAACGGAATAATCTTCAAAACACTTGGAAGATGTAAACATCCATAGTAGGATAAGAAATGTACTCCCTATGCTAGGATGACTGATATTGATCTGGGATCAATGGGAACTGACTTCGGGTCAGTAAGAGTGGTATGAGACACTCTCTTTTGATTGGAACTAACTTCGGGTCAGTAAGAGTGGTATGAGACACTTTTTTTTTATTTGGGACTGACTTCGGGTCAGTAGAGAATGGTATGATACATTCTCGATCACTTCTTCTTCTTCATAGTTCAGTAGAGCAGAGTAGAGAAGAGCAGAGCAGTGCATTGATGGCAGAGATAGTACAAATTGGCAAATGGATTAGTAAATGGAGTTCTCCCTAGTTGAGAGGGAGTGTTAAAATTGGAAACTAGGGCCAAACTCCACATGGGTCATCTTATTTATGACAACTGATATTTTTTTTGGATTCTTCTCTTCGAGAGGTGTAGGATTGATCTAAAGATCATTTGATTCCGACATGTACAAATGAAGTTATGATTTTATTTTGATTATGGACAAATTGTCAAGGTCGTCTAGCAAACTTATGTAGGCTCAGAAGCCCAACAGTCACGTCTATTCATCCTCAACGTTTGCTATAAATACATGATGCCTTAGCCTCATTTGGACACACTCACTTCACACATCTCTCTCTCTCTCCTCATTCATTGGGTACGCATTTCTTGGCAGCATTCTCTCTCACATGCGCGAAGAAAGGAGGAAGAAATTTCTGTTTTGAGCGGTGACTGCGTTGACCGAAATTCTGGGACAATTTGACCATGCGTTGACTAGCAGTGTTGACCTGTTTGACTGCGTTTTTGGGTGAGGTATTTTTGTTTGGGCAGGCCACATTTCTGGGCACAGAAATCAAGGTGAAACGTTGACTTTGACAAACATTGACTGCAGCTAGGGCTGACCGCAGGTTGGCTGTTTGACCAGATTTGACTAGGCTGATTTTGGCCTTTGTTGAGGGTTGATTCATCTTGCTGTTTGGAGGCCGAAGTTGACTGAAGTTGACCAATTTGTTGAGGGTCAAATCTGCCCTGTTGGCCAACGTTGACCTTTATGGTTAGGGCTCTTTTCCTGCTGTTATAAATTATCAGATTTGTAAATTGTACTATCTCTCTGCTGAAATATTGAAGACTATAAGAAGGATTGATCAAGGGTTTCTCCACATTGGGGTTTCTCCCTGGCTGGTGCCACATCTTGTGTCCTCTTGTCTTGGCTTGTTTTCTACTATTTATGTTTATGTTCTATCTGCATTTTACTATCATGTTGATGTGATTGCTAAACTGGATATTGATATTGGGCTAATTAAGAAATTGAAGTAAAATTGTTCTAAAGCATAGAACATACCATTCTTGCCTAAAATTAACAATTGATTATACCAATTTTGTGAACCAGAGAAATAAAGAATGATAGCACTTCACCATGAAGAAGTTCAAAAACAAGAAGGAAAGGCTTGTGTTGACAGAAATATGAGGAAAAAGGAATTTTAAATTGGAGACCTTGTACTTATATAGGACAGTAGGATTGAGGGAAAGTTGTTACTTGACTTGTTCCTTATGTAATTCAAGATATAAGGACTAATCTAGCACTGCATGTTAGAACACTTCCAGGGGAACCTTTGTACAAGGTTGTCAATTGTGCCTTGTTGAAGAGGTACCATTCCCAAATTTTGAAGAGAGAGAGAGAGAGAGAGAAGCTGAATTGTGGAAACCCTTAAGGCACTATTACTCCCCAATTTAGCGGTCTTCATAAGGTCTGTCAAGTTGCTAAGGTGGTACCACATAGGATATGTCCCCACTGTCACCTCAGCACAATATCCCCACTATTTAGGCCAACTCCTACCAAAACCAAGGGAGACTTCCCTAACCTACACACAAAACTTTACCTGATATCAGTAGACTAATGCCTATATAAGCGTTATAAACTGTGAAGGTAGGAATTAATTGTAATGTTACTGAATCGGAGCAGTAAATTGCAGATCAGCAACCAGAAGATCACTGGATAATACAAAGTTGAGACATAAATGCCCTTAGCAAATGAGAAATGATCTCCTCAATTTACCTCTTGATAAGTGGCTGCAAATGGGAAGTTGTATCATTGTCCAGCACTTTTTCTGACCTACAAAACAATAATAATGCAGAAGATCAACAAGCAAAAAGGTGCTTTTAGGGCCACCCATAGGTGTGGAGACACACTAAATCAATGGCTTTGTGGGTGGGGAAACTAGGGCAGCGAGTTAGCAATGATATAAATAGTCCAACTCTCCAGACTTGCATGAAAAGTAAAGTTTCCAGCAATCTGGAAACTACTTGCAGTAAAAGGGGTTTGATTCCCCCATGGTCAATGTGCAAAAATTGTTCCAGAAACAAATATGTAAATTCCAGCAAGCTAGAAAGTCTATTTATACCTCGAAAATAATTGTAAACAATAAAATCAGTTCTGAAATAAACAAGGGTGATGTAATAAAATATACCTGTCCAAACCCTTGAGTGAGTGTTTCAATGATTATGTAAGATTTGCTGTAACAAACTACAGTTCTGCAAAAACACCTCAAAATACTCCTGTGAAATATGATTTGTTGCAGAAAACGGAGGACACTAATTTCCTTGGATTAAAAAATAAATAAATACTTAGTTAAAATTCAAAGAATTCACTGGCATTTTGTGACAAAAAGTTAGGCACAAGCTAGAAATTTTGCATTTTATTTTTTATTTAAATAGAAAACAAAAATGAGTTGAGTGATTTTGAATAAAATGGTTGCTGTGATGTGGCTTACTGTATTCTTTACCTTTCTCTGTTGTATGGGCTTACATAAGCCAGTAAGGTTACTTTTGGGTAAAATGTAACCTGTAAGAGAAAAGGGAGCTTGAGTCACATAGAAAGGTGTCTACATGTCCATTCTGACAAGTCCCTTGTGGAGTTCAAGTGGTACATGATTCATAAAGAGAAGTCTTGGTGTGGTTATAATTTTTGCAGAGAGATCGGTGTTTTTTAAGCTTCTAAAGCTATCCCATCTCTTGGATAAAAGTGGAGCTAGTCATCATCTAGGTAATCATCAAGCCACATAGGAGCTCAAGAAGTCACCAGACAATGAAGAGAAAAAGAGATAATTTTCATGCAAAGGGGCTTGGTACCCATTTCACAGAGATTGTATTTCGAAATTGTTTTACTGTTATTGACTGGATAGAATTATTGATTGTTGTCAGTTATGATAATCATGGATATAATTCCTTGGGTGTTTGTTGGATTATGTGCTTGGATATGTATATCAGATATCATTGTATCAAATATATTTGTAGAAACATTGATTTTTGATTTTACTCCAGTTTCCTATAACCTTATGCTTGTTTGTAATAACACTATGCAGGATTCCGCTACAGTGCAAATGGGAAGGAGTCATCGCACAGATATTCTCTTAATGGCAGAGGCAGAAGTGCTGAAACTTGGTGGCAATGTCGTTCGGCTGGCAGGGTTATACATATCCTTTTAGGGATTAGTTTTTAGTCTACAGGTGTATTTTGTTAAAACATTCTGATGAGTTAGTCATTCATCTATTCACTCATGAGATGAAGGACAAGACACAGGGTTCATGCTTTGTTGAATTTGTTTGCCTTGACTTCAAATTGCACAAATTGGATAGGGGTGCTCATATGTATTATTTGAAGAAGGGAACTATTGATGTATGCCCAGAACATATGATTAATCTCATCCATTATGAGGTTATGCTTCTTTTCCTTTGAATAGAATTTGTTTCCTTAGCATTTGTCTTTTTATTGTTTTTATTTTACAATTTTGGAAAATACTGCTGACTTATCATTATACTTGTACTTGTTTTATATCTTATATACACAGTTGAATTCTTATGCCCAATAATTTCATGTTTTATTTTATTTTTTATTTCTTGTAAAATATGTCTTATATTAACAGGTAGGTTATGTACAAACCTGAAAATAAAAGTGGAAGGCTATAACATATATACAGTGGAGTCTTTTATCATCTTCCTCAGTGCTACTAAAGTTGAAATAAATCAGAGCAAGGTAGGGTGTCTAACAATTTTGTATCCTTAATCAAATGGTATTCCAGATAGTAAATAAAGCGTTGATTTGAAGGCAAATACCAAATGCCTGTGAAGGGATAAAGTGCTATGGAATGAGACTCACAAAACAATGTTGCTTGCCGATGATGTTGTCCCTGAAACAAAATTGAGTGTTGATACAGAACATATCTCCAACAATTTCTAGCAAATCTGTGCTTCTATAAGTCGTGGTTCACAGTCTCTAGTCAGCTACAAAAAAGGAAAAGACCATCCATCAGCAATGCGAGATATAGATGGGAACTCCTCGTAAACAACTAGCCAAGAAGAAACCTGGAGCTTATAGTTGTGAGTTGTGACAGAACAACCAAACAATGTGCAGCTGGTGAATCCACTGATCCTCTAAATTAGAAGAGATCCTGCTGGCCTTTGATTCTTCTCAATATTTCCAAAATTTCTCGAGTTTTTCAGGATCCCAATTTGTTTGATATTTTCCAAGACACTTAGGTTTGTTACCCCTCTTTCAGCAGGGGCATTCCAGAACTTTTTGGCCATGCCATATAAGCCCAAAGGATGTGCCTTTAGCCTTGTAAAGCGATGTGGATGTGTGTTGTTTGTGAAGGTGACTTTTAGATCCCTGTTGCTGTGGACGGCCATGACTACTCTGGTGTTGTTTGTTTCATGATATGTCTGCCTCTGTGGCATTGTTGACTTATCCTTGGTGGGCTGTACCTCCCTGCCTTGATTGATGGGTATCTTATACCCTAGGATGGCATGCGGGTATCATGGAGTAGGCATTAGTAGGAGTCGTGAAAATTCCTTGATTGCAATTACTGGATATTATTCTCCTAACTGTTAGCAGTTTAATTGTTTACGACAATTAACAAATAATTCACAATCGCAACCTTTAGCGTAAAATACGCTACGGAAAATAAAATCAGGAACTAAGAAATAGATACATAATAAAAAACGACACCGATATTTTTGGACTAACATCCCCTGAAAAACCTCGAAGGGAAAACCGGTGCAGCAGATAAGGGATTATTTTATTATTATGATGCAACAAATATTTGAGTACAATAATCTGCATGCCAAGCTAGCAATCCTCTGGCAAATAATCAAGCCAAAATAATTAGGAGAAAAATTCACCCTCTACAAAGTAATTCAGCTTCCCTCTGGCCTGCTCACACTACCTCTCTAGCTGCTCGCACTGTTGGCCTGATGTAAGTCGTACAACACTAGATCTGCCACCTACTGGGCCATCTAGCCTCCCTCAGCGTTTGGAAAATTTTCACTTTGCCTTTTGGACTCAAATCTGATCTCCGACAACTGAAACGAACCCTTCCTCGCAACTCACTTTGCTGGACTGGGTAACTCGCACTATGTGGACGACTTTCTCTACAGAAGATTTTGACCTCCTTTTCCTGCCTCCTTGGCACTGGAAAACTGCTGGGAAATGTTGATTTGTGGTAGCATCGGATGTGCTCTAGCCATGGAAATTGGTGGAGAGGCTAAAGCACATGAGATCTCCAAGACCCATAAATGGTTTGGGGAAATTCCACCCGGTTAAAGAGATATTAAAATAATTAATATTTTTAATGGAGTTCCTAAGTCTAAAATTAGGAAAATTAAAGTATTAATGGGTATTAATATAAAACTGGGGGAGAATGTTCTAAATGACATGGATCAAGCCAAATCTAATCTTAGCCGTTGATTAGAGACTTAATCTTGACCGTTGAAGACTCAATAGAAAAGGTATAAGAGGAGGCTTGAGGGTCAGTTGGAGATACACCAAGATTGATCAGTCAGTTCGATTTTTTGGAGTAGGGTTTGTTGAGAAAATTCGAACAAGTGATTAGAGTTGCAGCGAAGGGCAGTGAGTGCATAGCAAAGAGGCAGAGATAGTGTCGAAGGATTAGCATTGAAGTAGAGGAGGCTACGCAGAGCTAGCTGGAGCCACGCAGAGGGCCAGAGTGACTGCGCAGAGGCTAGCAGGGCCTGCGTGGGTGACATAGAAGGCCAGAGAGCCAACACAGAGCAGTAGAAGGTTGACACAGGGGGCGTCAGAGTGATGTAGAGGCCAGGAGGGCTGACGTAGAGCCTTAGAGAAGCGTTGGAGAGATTTTCGTGGAGCAGAGTTGCTAAATACTTGCTTTCGAAGAGAGGTATTATTGCCAGATAGATATCTCTGTTGGGTGAGCCAGTTTGGCACCCTAGTTGTACTCAAGAAAGCTGCTTAATAATAAAACCCTTATAACAGCTGCATTGATTTTCCCAAGTTGGATTTTTTCGGGGACGATTGTCCAAAAGTAACGGTGTCCCTTGTGTGTTTGTCTATTATTTCAGTTGATGATCTGTAGATGAGTTGAGACTGCATTTGTGTTTATTTTCAGTTTTTATATGGTTAAATAACTTGTTAAGGAATAACAAGTAGGTGAAATAAAACAGATAATGTAGGAAGAATTTTTGACGTGTTAGACTTAGAAATTTCAACATGGTTTTAGAGAGTTGCAGATCATAGGCGAACTAAAGGCACCAGCTAAATCAGAAAATTTGTAGCAGAAACAACTGTCCCCGAGAGACAGAGTTGTTCCTAAGCAGAAAGCAGTAGAGGAGTGACGCAGAGGGGTCTACGTCATCATTTCGAGCCAGAGAGAGGGCCATCGCAGAGGCAATGAGAGGCAGAAGAGGCTCACGAAGAGCCACGCCATCCTACTTAGCCAGGTAGAAGTGAAGGAGTTGCCCAGAGGAGCGATTCAACCTTGCCGGGATTGCGCAGAGCTGGGAGGCTCAGTTCCTTCAATTGCTAGGGCCTAGGGAGTTGTGGGCAGATTGTGGATTGTGAAGTTGGTGGGGTGCTATTGCTGTCGAAGCAAAACAGCACCTAACGGGACAAAACCAAGGTAGATGGAGTCTCTACCGAGGCGGATTTCTAGCCAAGAAATCGAGATCAGTGTTGCAGGAGCAAAGTGGTTGAAGAGGAGTGGTTCAACAGTTGGCAAGAGGATTTCCAGAGGGAAATCGAGACTCAGAGGGAGTCAAGGAGAGGATTTCCAAGAGGTAAATCGAGACTCAAACAAAGTCTATGAGAGAACTTCCAAGAGGGAAGTCGAGACTCAGAGGGAATCGAGGAGAAGAGTGGAGATGGCAATGAACAGACTCAGGGATCAGGACAGGTTGGACGGGGCATCCAACTTTGTCATCTGGAAGGCCAAGATCCTGTCTGTTCTAGATAGACATCGCATCAAGGGCTTTGCCTTGATAACCGTGGCTATCCCAGTCAACCTAGCTGATAGCGAAAGGTTTGAGGATTAATGGCCAAGGCAAAGTGCATAATCCTTGATGGGGTCAAGGATCATGTAGTTCAACGTATTGCCGAGAAGAACACGGCAAAGGAGATGTAGGATACCTTGACAACATTGTGTCAAGGCACTTCTGTGTAGAGGAAGATGCTATTGGAGAATCAACTGCGGTCGTATCAGATGCAGAGGGGGAGAAGATAGATCTATACCTCAACAGGTTGCAGGAGATTCAGGACCAACTTGCTTCCATAGGGGCCACGTTGGATCAAGATTTCATGGTGAGGACCGCCCTGAATGCAGTCTTTGAGGATTGGGAGACATTTGTCCAAAGCATTTTGGGTAGAGCTAATCTTCCAGGACCAGAAGAGATGTGGGAAGCTCTTCGCCAAGAAGAGATCAGATGGCTGACCAAGGCAGGAAGTAGCAGCAGAGGAGGTCGAATCAAGAAAGAGGAGGAAGAGGATGCAACTCTGGCATCTGCAGGACAACAGGGGAAGAGGAGGAAGAAGGACATCTCCAAGATAAAGTTCTTCCATTGTGGGGAGCTGGGTCATTATGCAACCCAGTGTCCTAGGAAGAAGAATAAGGGAGAGGCTTCTGACTCTAAGGCAGCTCCGGCTAAGGTGGAGAAAGAAGTCGAGACTGATGACGATTGTGCCATGAGTGCTCATGCACCTCTAGAGAAGAGGTGGGGTGACATTGAGCTGTAGTCAGGAGGACTACACAAGATGAGGGGCAGGATCCTTGAGCTACCCACACTCTTGGATCATATCCGGCTACGGGAGCCCTGAATGACAGTAGCAGGATGACGGATGTCGGTATAGCAAGGTGCGATGGAGCGACAAGGAAGTGCTAGAGTGCAGAGGACTGTAGCAGCGCAGTGGGGGTTGTAGTAGTGCGAGAGGCACAAAGGTGTTTGCAGCAGTGCGAGAGGCACAATGGAGGTTGCAGCAATGCGAGAAGCACAAAGGTGTTTGCAGCAGCGTAGAGGTAATAGAGGGAGCACAGGATAACAACAGAGGTAGCTTCAGCATCAGGAAGCTTTCAGACTGACAAGGATGTTAGGATTTGGGTAGATTAGTTACTTACATCTCAGTAACTGGGTTGCAGCACAACGGTTAGCAGTGGCAGTGGTATGGGCAGCATGGGCAACATGTTGAGAGGGGGCTGCAATACAGATGTGGCAGTGGCAGTGGTAGAGCCATGGGCAGCAATATAGGAAGCAACAGTGCAGTGGATGTTAGGCAGCATGCCCAACATCAGCGCATGTATCGGTGCGGAAGTATCAGTGTGATGTTCAGTGGTGGAGCATTACTAGAGCACATTCCTTGCTAAGAAGGAGTGTTTGTTTGTGGTAGCATCAGATGTGCTCTAGCCATGAAAATTGGTGGGGAGGCTAAAGCGCACGAGATCTCGAAGACCCAAAAATGGTTTGGAGAAATTCCACCTGGTTAGAGAGATATTAAAATAATTAATATTTTTAATGGAGTTCCTAAGTATAAACTCAGGAAAATTAAAATATTAATGGGTATTAATATAAAACTAGGTGATAATGTTCTAAATGACATGGATCAAGCCAAATCTAATCTTAGCCGTTGATTAGAGACTTAATCTCGGCCGTTGAAGACTCAATAGAAAAAAGTATAAGAGGAGGCTTAAGGGTTGGTTGGAGATACACCAAGATTGATCAGTGAGTTCGATTTTCTGGAGTGGGGTTTGTTGAGAAAATTCAAACAAGTGATCAGAGTTGCAGCGAGGGGCAGTGAGTGCATAGCAGAGAGGTAGAGATAGTGCTAAAGGATCAGCGCTGAGACAGAGGAGGCTACGCAGAGCCAGTTGGAGCCTCGCAGAGGGCTAGAGTGACTGCGCAGAGGCTAGCAGGGCTTGTGTGGGTAACAGAGAAGGCCAGAGAGCCAGCACAGAGTAGAAGAAGGCTGACGCACGGGGCTTTAGAGTGACGCAGAGGCCAGGAGGGCTGACGTAGAGCCTCAGAGAAGTGTTGGAGAGATTTTCATGGAGCAGACTTGTCAAATATCTGCTTCCGAAGAGAGGTATTACTGCTAGATATATATCTCTGTTGGGTGAGCCAGTTTGGTACCCTAGTTGTACTCAAGAAAGCTGCATAATAATAAAACCCTCAGAACTGCTGCACCGGTTTTCCCATGTTGGATTTTTTTGGGGACGATTGTCTAAAAATAATGGTGTCCCTTGTGTGTTTGTCTATTATTTCAGTTGATGATTTGTAGATGAGTTGAGACTGCATTTGTGTTTATTTTCAATATTTATATGGTTAAATAACTTGTTAAGGAATAAACAAGTAGGTGAAATAAACTAGATAATGCAGGAAGAATTTCTGACATGTTAGACTTAGAAATTTCAACGGGAACTTCTCTGGAATTCTTCTCTGTTGTTCCCTCAACCACTGATGCTCTCATTCTTTGGCTTGAACTAGCTTCCTTGCTCACGACAATTGGATAGCTTAATCTGCCAAGGTAACTTGCTCTCGTCTTGTGTCTTTCTCCATCCCATTGACTTGCTCTTATAATCTTTCGTTGTAGCTTCAATGACCATGATTAGATCCTCATCAATGGCTAAGATCATCTGAAACTTCATCTGTGTGATGTCTTGAAGTCTCTAGAGCATAAGTCGATCTCCTTAATTAATTCACTTTAATTAACCACTTTTCCTAAGTTAGGAAATATCTAAATGATGGCTAATTAATTTAAATAAGGCATTTCACAAGCTTATGTTACGAAACCTTTTTAGAGTTTTGGAGATCTCGTTTTCCTTAGCCTCTTAGACACAAAACGAGACTAGAACACTTGTTTGATGCTACCAAATCAATAAAAAACTAACACTCCCTCTTAGTGAGGAAGGTGTTCTCTCCACTCCAACATCTCTCCTCTGTAGCCAGACCACGTTGTTGGTGCCTGACATCTTGAACAAACTATCACTGCCCACCACGCTACTCCACATACTTTGATTCACTTGCTAACCCTGTAGCTGAACAACTTTGCATCTTCGTTACTGCTGACATTGCATTGCACCTCTCTTCACTGCTGCCAACACTGCCTGCACTGCATCTGATCTCATGCTACTGCTGCTGCAACTACTACAATTGAGAGTTGATCCACTATCCTTGTAGCTGGCTTCTGCAACTATCCCTTGAGTCTTTGACTGCAACTAGCTTTGCTCTGTCTACTGAGTATTTGGTGGCGCCCAACTATCTCTATGTTAAATTGGAAACTAGGGCCAAACTCCATGTGGGTCATCTTATTTATGGCAACTGATATTTTTATTGGATCCCTCTCATCGAGAGGTGTAGGATTGATCTAAAGATCATCTGATTCCGATAAGTATTTATGAAGTTATGAATTTATTAATATTATAAAACAAATTGTCAAGTTAGCCAGCAAATAGACATGTCTATTCATCATCTATGTTTTAGTATAAATAGAAGAGGACTTGAAGTCATTTTGGATATCCTCTTCAAGTGATCTCCTCCTCTCCACATCTTTGGGTTTTTGGTGAGGGAGAGACACTGAGAATATACGTTGACCTATGATGCCCTAGCTCTAAATCACAGCTATGGAGCAGCCCTAGAAACTGTCATACAATCAAGGAGAAAGATCTCATTACAGTCATGTCCAAGAAGAAACCTACGCTGGTATGGTAGAACTCATGTCACAGGGTTCGGCGAACTTGAAGCTTCAGGTTCGAAATTCGGCGAACCTGTAAAATTTTTTTGAAGTTCATTTAGGTTCATCGAACTTGAAAGTCGAACCCGAACCTCATCGAACTCCATCGAACCTAATCGAACCTCAACGAACCTAATCGAACCTAAACGAACCTAATCGCGAACTTAAACGAATTTTTTGAGGTTCGACGATTTTCTTGACGGTTTTATTTGGCTGTTTAAAGTTGATACTTTGAAATTCAAGGTTTTTTTGGATTTAGGAGTCAGTTTAATATATTACCTTGGATTCCCTTTTGCAATATTCGGGTTGTTACTTGCTTCACTGCTAGTCTGCTAGAAATGAAATGATAAAATTGAAGGGTGAATTGGTCTTTTGGACATAGGTGAAAAATTCACCAAAAAAAGTGATTCAAAACCCAAAATGATATATTAGCCGCAAGGCTACAATATAGCAGAAACTAGAAGCACAACTAAATGTCATTTATATTAAGTAACAAACACTGAATTGAATTTAACCTAACTTAGTTAGTATAAAAAACGCTCATCTGAGAAGAGGTGTTAATTTGAAAGCCAGATTTCCATGCTTATCATTTCTTTTTTCTGTTTATTGACTGTTTCTAGTCATTGCTGAAACTAGGCACACATAAATGTCATATAAATAAGTAAAAAGCATTGGATCAATTTTAACTTATTTTAATTTAGTATAAAGGATAAGCGTCTGAGAAGAGGCGTTAATTTGAAATCCAGAGGATTTCCATGTTTCTCATTTCCTTATTATGCTTATTGGCTGTTGGTAATCATTGTTGAAACTTGAAAGAAATGTCTTTAAATTTCGTATTTCCACATAACAGTAAAAAACAATAATACATTTTAAAGTTTATAATATATATAAAACTATTGATAATCAAGTGCATGCATTTGCAACCTGCTTAAATGTCTTCAATCCATCCACCATTGTACTCAAAACTAGTGTTTTGTTCTCTTTAGACAGTGACATCCCAAAAATTCCCATTAGATAAAGAAATTGTATTCCTTCTTCCCAAAATAGTTGGGAAGTCCAACCACTTTGCCATGAGGTCTCTTTCAAGAACTGAATTGATACTTCTTTCAGAGAACTCAACAAATAGCTCCAATATACTTCTGGTCTGTGTAATGTTTTGTTAGTCAATTATTTATGTTCTTGTTAGAAGTGGAAGATAGTGTCCTTCGTAAATATATCTTATTGTTAAGTTTGGCAGAATGAGCCTCATATGGGCATCTTCAATTATTATGACAACATTCTGCCAGACTCCAGTTAGTGAGTTATTAGACAAGTTACTCTACTTTTTCTGGGCAGCAATAAAGGGTCACCTTTCATCCTTTTGTGGGCAGCACTTTCACCTTATTTATTAATAAGAATTTGTATTCATGTGTTTACGGATCGATTTTGAATTTTCTATTATTTTGTCATATATAGATATATATAAAAATATATATATATATTGAAAAATATGTATAGTCGAACCTAATGCCAAACCTCATTCGAACCTGATCGGAAAATTCGAATTCGAATCGAACTTAATCATTGTCGAACTCGAATTCGAACTCAAACCGTGTGACATAGGGTAGAACAAGACGCAGGATCCTAGCCGCAGTAAAATGCAGTCAATGGAGACCTGTTAACACAGTCAATGGAAACATGTTCACACAGTCCAAGAAGATAAGAACTCCGCATTCTTCCTCTCTGAAATTTCGGGTGTAGTAGCCGTAGTCAAAGCGTAAGGTATGAAGCAAACTAAACTCAGGTATCCGCATTGAGTCCGTAGTCAAAGCATAAGGTATGATCAGGGTGAACTAAACTTGAGTATTCGCAGTCAAAGCATAACTCAGGTATCTACATCGAGTAGCCACAGTCAAAGCGTAACTCGGGTATTCGTATCGAATAGCCACAGTCAAAGCATAACTCAGGTACCCACATTGATGAAGCAGTAAGGTTCTAGGAAATGTGTTGAGGACGCAGACTAAATATGTATCTCGTCATACCTGAATTCGATGACGTAGTGATCTCACTCGTATACATCCCGGATGACTATGTATCTAATGCAGCCTTGGCATGTTATAAACAATGATCAGGATTGCAAGAAGTAACAAGGGTTACATCTCGGCTTTGTATCCAGATCTGTCTTGATATATCACAATGACCCTTATCTCGCACGAAGGAGCAGATCCATAATCTAGGGCTTGACTGCACCTCGATTGGGTATTAGGTGCAGTCACAGGCAAGACAATGGATAACTGGAGTGTATAGACACAACAGTGACATGAGGTTCGGATAATCTTGGCATTCCAGCGTTGGGCTAATTTCGCATGAATAAGAGCAGTCTTGACATCATACTCTTGTAGCTACAGAACTTCGGATGGAGATGGAACAATAAGATAGTCATGCCTTAAAGATGACCTCAGTATTACAGAGAAGGATATTCAGATCTGTTAAGATATGATCCTAATCTCATGTTAGATAATCGCAGAAGGCGTAGCATAATGAGCTGCATGATGACAAGAACAAATGAGAGCAGCTAAGTCTGGGGTCACACGGTTTAGTGTAGCGAATGGACGAGAGGCAGCACTATGATAGGTGAAGCCATCACCTTGGAGAATCAGTTGAAGCAGAATGTCTTCAACTGATCTCATCGTTATACGAAATGATCTATGCTAGATCTAGATAAGTCAAAGTGTTGACTTCTGGTGTATATGTACTATCTCTCTCTCTCTCTTTCTCTGCTAAACTTTGAAGAACATACAAGAAGAATTGATCAAGGGTTTCCCCACATTATGGGGTTTGTCCCTAGCTAGCGCCACATCTTGTGTCCTCTTGTCTTGGCTTGTCTTCTGTGATTTATATTTATGTTTTATTTGCAGTTTACTTTATGTTGATTTGATTGCTAATCTGGAAAAGAAATTTAAATAAATTGCTCTAGCATAGAACATACCTAAAATTAACACTCTACACCCTGTTGTCGCACAGATTGTCACGACAACGCTCAGATCGGGGGCTGTCACTCTGATCCCCGATCTCTCTGTTTAAGCTTGTCTCCCACGGCTAAGGGGGGTAGACACTATGGGATAATGAATGACCAACTGGGGACCAGTTGGGTTGGGAGACACGAGGGCGAACAAGCACTTAATTGATTTAGAAGATAATGGACCAGTGCCTGATTAAACGATCATTTATCAAATGCTGCAAAGATATGAACTCATTAACAATCGTTTTACCCTCAAACAACAAAGATTAACTTTTACCACATGCGAGATAATCATTAAATGCTTAATGGTTTAAAGATACTCTAGCAATTAAAAATTCAAAAGATAAAGTGCTTTAAACAATCACGTAAGATGCTAGCCAAAGATTACATTCATATAGTTAATCTTCGAATGAACATTTAAGCATGTTAAAAATGATAAACATTAATTCCCACGTCAAAATTTTAGCTTTAGCAAAAAAGATAAAACATAACAAATTCCTGAGCCAAGACTCAAGAATTGGCAAAAAATTTTCAATTTTTTTTTTTTTTTCTTAATCAACAACTGACGAAATCTAAAATCCAAACTCTAAATAAAAAAAGAAACTTTTATGTCCTTATATTTTAATTTTTTGATTGTTTATAATTTATGATAAAAATTAAAATTTATGAAACAAAACTACCATCTAACAAAAATCGATTTAAAAAATGAATTATATAATATAAATATAATAATATAATAATAATAATATAAATATAATATAATTATTTATTATAAAAATTAAAGATTTAAAAATAAAAATAAAACTAATTCTAAAACTAACCATTCAATTCTAAAATCCTAAACTAAACTTAAATCAAAATCTAATTTAATTTAATCTAAAACTATAAAAATGAAATCTAAATTAAAATCTAAAAAATTAAACAAAATATAAAACCTAAACCCTAACTAAAGTCTAAACAAGGGACATTTTTATATTTTATATTTTTTTACGATTTATTACTTTTATCATTTTTTATTTTTAAATAAATCTAAAAATGATGTTAACATAAAACTAAATAAAAAATAATCTAAAGTCCTTACAAACTAAGCTAAGCTCAAGAGCATTATACGAATAAAACCAAAAAAAGAAAAGTTACGCTGAAGAAATTGTAACAAAATAAAAAAACGTCCACTGTTTGGTTATGCTCGGCAAGTGCAGTTTCCCGACGGCAGACGGCAACAAAGGTAAAACGCAAGGGGCTCTAGGGATTGCGTGAGCTGGATGGAACAGCGCAGGGAGAAACTTCACGCAGGAGGCAGGAGGAACTCGTTTCTTTGTGCAGGTAGACAGGCGAGATTTGCTCAGCGTGGAAGCTTGGGCTTGCAGAGATGGGAAAATACAACAAAGAATAAGGTCGCGTGGACAGAGCGAATGGCACTGCGCGTGGGGGGTATGGAGAATGAAAAACACGTGGAGGAGCTCGACGGGCAGAGGATTGAAGGGATGCACGTAGGGTGATAACAATGGCAACGTAGAGATGAGAGAAAGCGTAGAATGCAGGCCTGGCAGCTTGAACGAGTTTGGGAAAGAGCAAGGTGAAATGAAATGTGACAGTGTATCGTTGGACGACGGCTGAAGGAAATCGATGCAAGGTTATGGTGGCAGCGTGCAAGAGCTTGCAACAAATGAGGAGCTGCGGAGAGAAAAAATGCGTGGACAAAACGCCGCTTTGATCTGGTGTTTGCAGGAGGCAGCGACTTGTTTTCAGGTTCTGGAGATGAAACCCTCTCAAAAGATTTCCAGATCTGAAAGTAACCTAATTTAAAACCCTTGGACAGCCAAAACAGAGACCCTGCAAAAACTAGATTTCTTCCCAAACCTGCAACTTGCAAATGGAAAACAAAAAACCCAGAAAAAATATGCAAGGATTAAAAATAAAACCCTACAAACCATCTATGAATTTACAATATATACAAATCTAAGGCTCTTTAGCAGCCAGATTTGTCAATAATCCACAGTTATATTTTCAGAATTTCAAACTTAATGTGAGGTGCTTCAAAAAACCCTGCATGCATTCATAAAAATAATTCGAATGATAAGCCCGGGATCAAGAACTGGCTGGGCTCTTTTAGAAAACACAATCCGGGAGTTGGCTGGTTCAGCCGATAACTTCCCCTAACGCCCGGTAATCTAAAAAAAAAAGATTTTCTGCACAGCTTAAAATCAACCATTAACATAGAGGGAGAAAACAATAGTGAAACCCAGATCAAATGGAGATACTTGCCACTATATTTCAGAATCTAAACTATCATTCAAACCCCAAAGATCAGACAAGATACCTGTGCCTAGATCAATCTTCATTAAGCTATCCTCAATGGCTGAAAATGAAATTTTGCAGAAAAATAAAACAATCTTACAACATTTCCAGAAGAGTAACACCAGCAAGATTTTAAACCCCAAAGTCTTTCTTTATTGCACAAAAAATGAGTACAAGAGAGCTTTCTTTAGCACCAGACTCTTAGATCTAATCTGATTTCAAATGACCCCTAGCACCCTATTTAAAGGAAAAGTTCCCAACAGCGAGTTCGAGTGATCCACGTCAAAATGATCTCGACCGTCGATGAGGATCAAGACATCTCTTAATCTCATCCGTCGAATTTTTTAATGTATTAAAAATTGAAATTCTGCATCTATTTACTCAAAAATATTATTATTTATTATTTTAGTTTTTAACTTTATTTATTATTTTATTTATTTATCTATTTATATTTTTATTTATTTTATTATTTTATTTTTTTTATTTATTTATTTTATTTTTATTTTATTTAATTTTAATTTATTTAATTTATTTTTAAATGGAATCCTCGAACTAGCCTTTGGAAAAATCACCTAGGACCTAGGACTTAGGACTATGAGGGATTAAAACATTTTCTAACCCTCAAGACACTTTACATCATGACTTTTACAACTTTACATCTCAAGGGGGAGAACCCATTTGACATAGACCCTCATAAACCACCCAGTTCTGCGACACAACTATAATCTAGCATATTAACACACTAGGATTCTCCTAAGATCCTAATGACAAAATCCATTCCGGCTTTGGGGTTAGGCTGAAGGAAAACTCTGCCGATCATGGATCGGTGGGACAAAAAACCTTTCGGAATGTAGATTATCACTAGAAAATTAGGTCCATCTAGGCAATTTACATACATGACTCATATCTGCTAAGATTCTTTACAATTCACACATGCAGACTGGGTTTACAACATAATATGATCAAGTCGATGATGACTGTCGAATGGCACGGACATGTCGATCAAGCGCTATCCCTTTTTGCGAAGAAAAGGGGGTGTACTGCTATGGGTAGTTGACACGTAGTGGTCAACGCACCCCTCTAGTAATTGACTGCAACTAGCATTGCACTGTCTCTCAACATTTCACTGTGTCTTGTTGACATCTTGATCCTCCTGCTACTAAATACTGTGGGCTCCTGTAGCAAAAGTAATGATCCATGAGGAAACACCTGTCTGATGTTGTGCCTCCTCAGACCCTGCCCGATCTTGCAACTCTGAAGCCTCATGCTCCTCCTCCAACTGGAGGTATAGCTGCTGTCAATGCAAACTCCTCTATCCTGGAGGTCAACCTATCTATCTCTGTTGCAGTTGTTGTCTGTTGCTGCCCCTTCTTGTCCTTCTTTCTCTAGGGACATTGGGTGATGTAGTGACCAAACTCACCACATCTGAAGCATTTGACCTTCGAGAGGTCCTTTGTGTTCTTATGGCCTTCCTTTGAGTTTTGTCCCTACTTGGGACCTTTCTTCTTCTTTCCCTTACTGGAAAGGGCTACATTTTGCTCTTCCTTCTCAACCTATGACCCCGTACTACTGTTGCTAGTAGTACCTCGACGAGACTGAGCCTTAGCTCATTATGAGTGAAGCACTCCACAGGCGTTTCCAATCTGGCAATTTATCTCATCCAGTAATTCCTTTAATGAAAGTTGCCCACTCTTTGGAAAAACCATTTATAGCAACTCACACCAGTTCTTTGCCATCAGTGTTCTCTCCTACAACTGCGAGCTCATCACAAACATTCTGAACTCTGGTGATATAGGAAGTTACGCCTTCACCCTTCTGCATCTTTATGGTTCTTAGCGTTGTGAAAATTTCTAAATAGAAATCTTACTGCAGTGATTAATATTATTTCTTCTACTTATTATCTCAGAAATAAGTTATTCATAGTGTTCTTACGACAAATATCAAAATATATTCTACTGCAGCCTTCACAATTAACATATCGCAAAAAGTAAATGCAAGGAAAAATACTGGCACAAATACAATCACAATGACAGTTATTTTTGGACAATCGTAGCTGGAAAAATCCAATGTGGGAAAATCGGTGCAACAAATGAGGGTTTCTTTATTATTCTTAAGCAAAATCTCATGTACAAATTACAACCAGCAAAACATGAGTGAGAAAATTTACAGATGCTTCCTGACAAATTTCTGATCCAGGTGAAGTACCCCTCTTTCCTCTGAATCCTTTTGCGTCCCTCTGCGTCAATTTTCCTACACTGGCATAGCGTTTAACTGCCCATGCAGTCCCTGTGTCAACCTGCCTTTGCGCTGCCTCTTTCTACGTCAACGTATTCCTGCTCTGCGTCTTGCTGTCTTGCACTCTTGAAGGATGTTGATGCCCTCTCTCCCTTTCTCACTTGCAAGTCTCCCTCTGATTTGATTTTCTCTTGCCGAACTTTGACCAGTGAGAAAATCGATCTTACTCGGGTAACTGAGTATCTACCTCTGGTGTGTTCTCCAAGTGCCCATCAAGTTTCCTCTTGTAATGCTCTTGTTGATCAATCAATGACCGATATTAGATTCTAGTCAATGGCTAGGATTATATTGACTTGATTTCTGCCTTCTTCTAGAAGTTTCACCCGCAGTTTAGATTAATACCCATTAATTATTTATTTTCCTAAGTTTAGACTTAGGGTCCCATTAAAAATAATTAATAATTTTAATAAAACTGTTTTTGAGAGGAATTTCCCAAAACGATTTCTGAGTATTGGAGAATTCACGTGTCTAAGCTTCCCTGCAAAATTTGAGACTTAGAGCACATCCAATGCTACCAGAAATCAACAAGCATCTCCTTGAGAATCATTTTATGATTCTCTCATGGATCCTGGTATAGCTTCATAATGGCTTCCCACATGTCCTTTTCGATATTATTTGCAATATGCGGGACTATATGATCCCTAACCCCGTCTAAGACCATCCTCTTCTCTTTGTCCATATCCTTCTTGTAGTCAAGACACTGGATAGGATTTGTCGGTTCAGAAACAATTGTTGTCACGAACTGCTTCAAACCTTGCTCATCTAGAAGGAATAACATCCTGGTCTTTCAGACGCCAAAATTAGAGGCTCCGTCAAGTTTATCCTAATCTTTGAGACCTACTACAACCATCTCTGCGAAAATTAAAATATTGCAAAATAAACAGGAAATCTCCTCTCTTTCCTACGACCATGCTTCTACTACTCGCACTTCCCTAGGAAATGCGTAGATCTACTACTGCTTGCCTCCGGATGTCCTTCGGCACTCGCACTGCCAGCTGCCTCAACTGTGAAACTCTCTCTACCTTTCGGAAGTCCTCCAGAAACTGACACACGTATTGCTACTCTTGAAGCTTGCACTGACTGACTGGAAAAATTGCTACAACCTTATGTAATTGGAAATTATGGATCTCATCTTGGAAATTGGATCTGGAAACCCTTGAGAATTTTTGGAAATCCCCCCTTTAATGTGCTTTTCTCTTCTTGCTCTTGCGTAGATCTGCAATCGTAACTCGTGCTGCAAATCTTTTGTGCCTAGATCAGCTTAACGAATCAACTGATCTGCTCACTAGAAATTCTTCTCCGCAAATCCACTGCTTGTTGAAATTCGACTTTGGGCTATTCAAACTTTACTTGCACTCTGCTTCTGGGAATTGATTTTCTTGCCCAACAATTCGCACTGCTTAGCTGGCCTACACAGATCTGAACTTTGTGCTTCAGATCTCCATCTAAAACTGCACTATCTACCGATCTTTCTTCTCTGAGCCACCGATCTAATATTCAATGCTCTAATACCATGTGAAAATTCCTTGTTTGCAATTTTGAGCTATTTTGTTTTCTGCATATTTTAATTTTCAGCCATTGATAGCAGCTTAATGAAGAGTATTGTTGAGCATAGGTATCTTGTTCACGTGCTAAGGTTTGAATGGTGTTAGGGTTTCTGAAGTAATAGCAGGTATCTCTATTGCATTTGGAGATCTAATACTGTTTTTTCTCTCTTTATTGATGGTTAAAGTGAGCTGTGCAGGAATATCTTGTTGAAGAAGATCAGTGGGCGTTAGGGGAAGTTCTCGGCTGAACCAGCCAACTCCCACAAGCATTTTTTGCAGGGCCCAGCTAGTTTTGATCCTGGGTCAATCATTCAGTTTATTTTATTATTTGCATGAGAGACTTCTAACGCATTTCATTAGCAATCTTAAACTTTCTGAAAATATATTTGAGGATAACTGATAAATCTGGCTACTAAAGAGCCTTAAGATCTGTAAATAAACTGTAAATGTCTTTTGCTGGTTTTTAGGGTTTTATTTATTTTTATTGTTCCCAGGTTTTGGTTGCCTGTTTCATTGTTTTCAGGTCACAGGTGCTGATGGGTTTATCAGAAGCTGTCAATTATCTCAGGGTTTCAACCTCCTGTTCTCCACGTGATTTACTTGGCATAGCCCCACCTGCTCAGCTGCTATCATCACGCTAAGCTGCAAAGTGCATGAAACCAAATCGATTTTGTTGATATTCATGAGCGTGGGCATCAAAACGATTTTAAAAATCTTCTGGATATGTAAACGAGTTTCCCTCTCACGCTGTTGGCAATCTTCAAATCAGAACCCATCACCCCAGCGTATGCTCCCACTTCAAAATATTTTCCCATATGCACGTTGCTTCTGTTCCTCCCTCCCACGCAACCATCATTTCATTTATTGCTTCAGGCATTTTTTCTACCCAGTTATCCCCTCCATTTCTGCTTTCAGTCATCAAACCGATTTGCAAAATAAACGCTATCCATCAGCTCTTCTTCGTGAAAACCTGCAAACACAGTACAATTTCGAGTTTTGAATTTTCGTGGGTATCAGTCACTATTTTCTTTGCTGCTGGGGACTGCGTCCAAGGCACTCCTCCGCCGTCACAACTGCAGGTTCCTAACGCTTCACGCGGGTCAAGTCTCTCACGATTTTGGCGTAGGGTTTTCTGTGGTTTCCGCGCGGGCATCAACATCAGTCGTGCAGTTGCATCCCTGCACTCTCCGCCATCTACAGCAGTGAAACGAATGATCGACCCCGAGTTCTTTTCTCCTGCATATGGCAAATACGTGGAGGTAAATTCAGGTTTGGTTATGTGCGGTTAAATCGTTTCCATTTTCTTTTTTTTAGAGGGGTCACGCATTATGTTTTGATGCATGCGAAAATCGTGTTGTTTAGTTTTGATTTGAGTAGTGTTAGTCACGTATCAACGTAAGTCGTTTTTATTTTTTCGTTTAGGGTTAGTTTTTTAAACAAAATATATATATATATCTATATATATATAATATATTCAATTTCATTTGGTTTAGTTTTTAGTTTTAATTTCAATTGTATAAATTCGTAAGGTTTAGGGTTTAGCATTATTTTATTTTGTTTTGGAATTTAAAAAAATAAAAAATTCACAAAAAGTGCTTAAGGTTTTCGCTTTAGGGTTTTTAGGTTTTTCCATTTTATTTAATTTAGTTTTTAGTAATGATTAAAATAGATTTTTTTTTAGTTTAATTTTGTTTTTTTAAAAATAAAATTAAAAAATAAAAAAAATTAAAAATTTAAAAAAAATCATAAAATATATTTTTTTAGATTAGATTCCGAATTTTGTTCTAGTTCAAATTTTTAGCTTTAAACTTTTATTTTTGTCAGAAAAGCATAAAAAGCATTGTGGAATTTTTTTGTCAATGGAAGTCATAGCTTGGAAATTTTTATCGCGTTCTATTTTTTGGGATTAATGTTTATCTGGCATGCTTGAATATAATGATATCTGGTTAATGATTCGAATTCGCATGGTTGTGTCTTTCAAAGTTTATTTTTTAAATTGCCAGATCATCGTTAAAAATATCGTGAGTTTTCTGGATATCTTGCATTGTTATGATCGCTGTAAATTGTTTACATCTCTGCAACATACAGTAAGTAATTGCTTAAACGTCAAACCCATAAGGCACTGGTCCTGTTGTCGTGCGGATTGGCACGACAACGCTCAGACCGGGGGCTGTCACTCTGATCCCCGATCCCTCCGTTTAAGCCTGTCTCCCGCGGCTAAGGGGGGTAGACCCTGAGAGATGATGAAGACCAACTGGCAAACAGTTGGTTGGGAGACACGAGACATGATTAAGATAAGCACTAAAATGATTTGATTAGTTAGCAGACCAGTGCCTTGAGAAATCATTATTAAGCTGACTACTTGCTAGATGATTATAGAAACATGAAGCGTGAACAACAATCATTTATCATCAGCTAGATCACAGTGCTCTTTGAATGACCCAAATGATATCCAGCAACTGAAGATTTAAAAAGGATGAATGCTTCAAACCACCACGAGTTATAAACCATTAACTAGATATCATATTCGTATCTCGACTTGAAACTTCAGATCTCAGCGTGAAAGATATAACATGAAAACAACTGAATCTGGCAACAAAAATAATTTTCCCACAAAAGATTTCATACCCCTTCAGACAAAGATTAAACTTAAAACAAAATTTAAAATTTAATCTAAAACCCTAAAGGAAAATTTTTTTATTTAGATTTTTTATTTTATATTTTTCATGATGAAGACAAAAGCTTTCAAATGAAAGAATAAAGTATGCGAAGATTTTTTCAAGATAGAAAACAAGCAAGGGCTTCAGGAAACTCCCCCTGAAATAAATCTTTTTGATGTCTTATGAGATTGCTGGCTTGAACAACTTGTGGGACCCTTGATATCCTTGGAGTTGACTATTCCCGCCGAAGAAGTCCTCGCACTCCAATAGAGCTGGCAACCTATCTCTTGAAAACACAGAAAACACTTGCAAACGAATTGTTAGTGCAAAAAGAGACTTGGCATATAGAGACCAAGTTGAGCTTGTCATTCAACCGAGAATGGACAAGCTACAACAAGTGTACAAAATATACCAAACCCAGAAGAGATTTGAGATAGCTGCAAATCTCTCCTCCCTAGACAATAGTGCCTTCAGGCAAAATGAAAAACAACTAGATAGCAAATGAAAATCACATGAATATTAAACGACACAAGTATACCTCATGTACCAAGGCATGCACCACAAGGGAAGCTGGTAACCCCAAAGACTTTTATTTATTAATGTAAATGCCGAGTACAAAATCTGGCAGAGTCTCCGCCAGCCCAATAGCTTGTTCTATCATTTTACAATAAGAGCCCAAGGCTCATATAAATAGGGAAATGGGAGACAATCCCAAGGCAATTTCCAATGACAAATGGCAATCAGGTGAAGATCCCAATGAACAAATGAAATGACAAGTGGCCTGATGACAATCCCAATGTGAAGATAACTGTTGTTTGACTGAACATGTGGCTGCCATGTGTGAAGATAATTGTTGTTGCTTGGTTGTCCTTTAGACTGTTGATTAACTAGCTGTACGTACCAACTGCTGTCCTTGTTAATTAAACTGAGTGTTAACTACTGTTTTGATTGCTGTAGCTTGGCTGTCCACATTAACTGCTGTTATAATCTGCGTTGTTATGCTGCCCACGTGACTTCTAAACCATAGAACGCTGCCCACCGTGACAGCTGTGTAAATTTTGAGTGCTGTAGCTGCGTTAAATGCTGAGTATACCCACGTAATTTTGCTGCGTTAAACCTTTGCTGAGTTGGCTGTGCTGAGTAGGCTGCCACGTTGACTGCTCTGCTGCCCAACGTAACTTAAGCTGGGACTGCCGTACGGATTTTTCCAGCGTGGACCTTTTTTTTTTGGCATGCTGAGTAATACATACATTTTAATATTTCCTTGTGGGCTGATGTATTTAAATTGCTGAGTGCTCACTTTGTGCTGCCCACGTATTTATTCTTTTGACTGCCGTACAGACTTTTGTTGACTTCCGTACGGCTTATTTTTGTTTGTGCTTTTATTTGGTGGGTTGAGGTGAGGTGGGCCCCCTACCCACTCACTTATTTCTAATACATTCAACCTTATAATATTTTCACCTCAATAATTTAATCAAAGTGAACTTCAAAAATTCCATGCTTTATGAACCTGTTGACTTTGACTCGACTTTGACTTTCTTTGACTTGAGTTGACTTTATGAAACTTTGACTTGAGGTGGGCCCCACGTTGCTTGCCACATCATCCTTGATCATCTGCTTGACTTCCATGTCAAAATTTGACTTATTTTGACTTTGGAAATTTTTTTAAATTTTTCCAATTATTCATTTTTTTGAATTTTTTTGAATTTTTGCCACTGTCACTGGAAAATTTGCCTTTTGAGGGACTCTGAGTCATTTTTTGACCCACAAAGTAGGCTCTAGGAGAATGCTGGGCCTCTGAGGATGAATTTTGACTGGTCATACGCCCCAGACATCTCCTAAGGCCACTTATTTATGCCTTTATATAAAAATAATTAAAAAATCCCGTTTTGCGGGAAATTTTTAACTATTAAAAAATCCTACTTAGACCTAGCCAAATTCCACGAAACTTTACGTGTGATCTAGTATGGTAATATACATCGACCCTAGACACTAAGATGTGTCAGGGGCTCAATCTTCAAACCGTCACCTCGGTTTTGGGGTGTGCACGAGTGAAAAAATCCAGAGAATTATCCCCCTCTGAAAAAGAAAGGAAACGAAAGGGATAATTCACCGGATAAAAAAAACACTCCAAGGTGTACTCGTTTGCTGATCGAGTCCACATCCTAGGCCTGTTACAAATTCAAGAAACATCATACTAGCATCACTTATTACAATTCCCCGTAGGGTGTGGAATCTGGGTACAAAGAAGAAATATGATGAGAAGATAGAAGGAGAGTTAAAAAACTCTGTTGACTGATGACATCTCTGATGGTACAAGTGTCTTCGGGATGATCCTTGGGCATGGAGTCGTCAAATAATCGTCAGGTGCTACTCCAGCAGTCAACAGGATCATTAGTAGTACTATCGATGGACGCATCGTTGTATCTACCGTACTCCCTATGCTAGGATGACCTCCATTGATTTGGGATTAGTGAGAGTGGTATGATACACTCTGAGACTGACTTTGGGTTAGTGGAGGATGGTATGATATATCCTCGATCATTTCTTCTTCTTCATCGTTCGAGCAAAGCAGAGCAGAGCATAGCAGGGCCAAGCTGTGCATTTGATGGCTGGGATAGTAACGATGGTCAGTCGGATTGCAGATGGAGTTCTCCTTAGTTGGTAAGGAGTGTTAAAATTGGCAACTAGGGCCAAACTCGATGTGGGTCGCCTCATTTATGGCAGCTGATATTTTTCCTAGATTCCTCTTGTCGAGAGGTGTAGGATTGATCTAAAGATCATCCAATTTCGACAAGTATTTATGGAGATATGAATTTATTTGCATTTACTTGACAAATTGTCAAGGTCGGCCAGCAGTGAAATGTGTGGCACACATGCCCAGTGAATCATATAAATACAAGAGAGGTTGATTTATTTTCTCATCATCTCATCTCACTCATTCTTCCCTCTCTCCTTAGCTTTGGTTATACAAGGAGCAATGCACACGTGGGAAGGAGTAGGATGCATGAAGGCAAGGAGGACGCTGAAAGGAGGACACAAAAGCTGTTGATGGTCTCTTTGACTTGCGTTGACCAAGCATTGACTCATCAAGGGTGTGGTTTTGGTGTGGCTGCCTCTCCTAGGCAAGCCATAGATTTTGGCACAAAAATCGAGGCAATCCGTCCACAGGTTTGACCAGCGTTGACTGCCCTAGTTTTGGGCAGCATGTTGACTTCAGTCAACATCAGTTTGACTGTGTTTTTGGGGCTGTTCAAGGGTTGTTTCTTCAGGTTGTTCGAGGGCTAGTTGTCTGGAAATTGACCAAGCATATTGGAGGTCAATTTCAACTTGTTTGACCAAGTTTGACTTTGCTGATCTAGGGTTTGTTGTTGCTGATATAAAATTACAGAATTATGATTTTGTACTCTCTGCTGAACTATTGAAGATAAAAGAAGATTTGATCAAAGGGTTTCCCCGCATTGGGGTTTGTCCCTGGCTAGCCACCACATCTTGTGTCTCTTGTCTTGGCTTGTTTTCTATTGATCGTTTAATGTTCTATCTGCACTTTACTTAATGCATATGTGATTGCTAATCTGTGGCTAATAAGAAGAAAAGAAGTAAATTGTTCTAAGCATAGAACATACCATAATTTTACATAAAGACCGTGATTATTCTGAAGGAATTGGTTCTAATAACAACCCTTTTTTGCATCTATGAACTCCTTTTGTGATGTGAGAGGCTGAATTTGCCAATTGGTTTGCTCACTTATTGTTCATCCTTAAAACATGGAAAAGTCTAGGTGTTCAAATCATTTGCGTTCTTTTTGATTTTTTTTATGATTCTAGCCAATTTTGCCATCTTTTAATATAGATGATTTATGCATGAGTTTTATGATTATTGTCGTCTCCCAAAATTAGGATGCTCATGTTTTGCAAAGAGTCAAATTGCTTTATCTCTTGGAATAAAGCAAGTCTCTCTGCTTGATTATTTGTTACAGATCCTAATCCCCATTCAAGTGTTGCTTCTTGTTTTCCATCTGCATTACCATAATTGATCCGCTCCACTCCTACCATCCCTAGTTTCTAATATATATTTTATAAATTGGGCACATGGTCCAATTTTTAACATTATATGAGACTTGACTACATATTATAAAACCTTTTTCACAATGTTAGAACTTAGATGGCCTATTTCATTTCATGGTTGATGTTATTTCTTAAATGTTGATGATAAATGGTAACAATCATTTGTTAAATCTTGATGTTATAATTTGTAACTACTAGATGGTTGATTGTTCTTATTTTTGTACCATTGGATTACATTTGTGACTTCTTAAAAAATTAGTATTCATCTACAAGTAGTATAAAATCTATGTTTTGAATTTTTTTCATCCAATTTGGCCTTCTGCATGTTTTTTGAATATATATGCATTAAAATAATAAAAATATATATTATCCCCCGATGGGGTGTCAAATGATGGGATGTTGGGAACCATGGCGAGGACTCTCCATCTTACGCCCCCTTCGTGACATGGGCAAAGGGATCTCCTTGTAGGTGGATTGCATGCAGTAATTCATGGTGCGTCACCTCGGTATGTACTGCAACTTGATGGCATTAACAACAACTTCAACGTTTGTGCTCTGGAGGTATGGATGGTGGCTCAAATGGCGATAGTTGGGTACCCAGTGGCATTTATGTGTCAAGATGCTCATTGGGATTTTTCTGGATTCAGTCTCAGAGCGCTGCCCCTTGTCGGTGAGCTTGGGTTTGAGAATTGCAGATGAGTAGGGAGTCTGGGAGGAGACTGGTCATGTAAATGTGCACAAGCTAGAGAGTCTAAGTGGGGGTGAAGGCAGGGTGGTGAGGGACAACGCAAATCTGGTGTGTGGGCGTTGTACGTGGCAATCCTATGGGTAATCCATAGTAGACTAGAATACTCTAGTTATGGTTATTATTTTTCTTTGGTTCTTTGGACTCCGTGGTGTGCTTGGAAAGAGAGGTGTGGTGTTTTAGTTCTGAGGCTTGCAAGAGGGTGTTCTAGGGAGCTCTTGCTGAGGAAATTCAGGAAGGATGGCTATTGTGCATGGAAATGGCAGAGCTTTAGACCAGTCTTAAAGTGGTTGAATGGTGCTAGTAGGCAAAAGGTCGTTTATTCAGTTAATTGTGGGGACTTGTCTACCTTGTCGTCCTTTTTCTTTTGTGTGAGGGGCAACGTAGGCCTCCTTTCGGCTGGGTGCAAAGTGGCATATGGTTACAAAGTGGTGTATTTGACTTCTGGTCTAGATTCCACAATGATGGCTTGTCGAATTTTGGTTGGACTGTGTAGAGTGGGTTGGGGGTCATTGGAAATTCACTCATGCTCCATTCAGCGGGTTGACCTGTGACCATTTAATTGGGGTAATGAGTGTGTTGTTTTAAGGATTCCTTGGGCGCAAGGGGACCCTAGTGAAAGGTTGAGTTGGAATTTGTTGTGAAAATTCCAAACTGGAATCCTATTGCAGCAATTGGAAATTATTCTCCTAATTGTTAATTTAAATTAACAATTTATTTGCGGTTTGCTAGCACACACACATAAAAATAACACAATTATTTTTGGACAAAAGTCCCCAAAAAAATCCAACTTGGGAAAATCAATGCAGTAGCTGAGGGTTTTTATTATTAAGCAACAATGAAATAATATGAGTACAATTTGGATGGCAAATACTGGCAATCCTATAGAGAAAATACTAGCAAAAATCTAGTGAGGAATTTTCCTCACCCCACAGGCAAATTAGGCTCTGGCTGCAGCTCTAAGTGAGCTGTCCAAATTGCCTCTATGCAGGCTCTGCGTCACCCTAGCACAGTCCCTTATGTGCTCAGTCTGAATCAGCGTCTCCTCAAGTTGTCTAATCTGTTGCTGTCTGGGAAAATGTCTCTCCTGGTCTCCGTAATCTCTGTCCAGCTTCTGGCACTGAAACTCGTCTTTCCCTAGCAGAATTGAAATTGCCTATAGAGGCTACTGCACTGCCCCAACGTCAGCCTCTCTGTGGCTCTCCTGCCTCTGCAAATGCACTCACTGGATCTGGAAATCTTCCTTCGGCTTCATTATCTCTACCCCTCTCTCATTGCTTCGATCTAGCTCTCTCTTCGATAATTGATTGCTGCTACTTTGGAAATCAATCTGCTCAGAAATCGAACCACTCGAGTGTCTTCTATGTCACCACATCAACCTCCTTTTATAATCCTCTGTTGGAGCACCAACAACCAAGAATAAACTTAATCAATGATTAGGATCATATCTGGATCGATCCATGTGAGTTTCTAGATGATTCTCGCCTTTACTTAATTAATACTGATTAATTAACCATATTCCCTAAGTTTGGACTTAAGAAATATTTAAAAACTGGTTAATAATCTAATTAAGTCATTTCTAGGTGGAATTTCCAGAAACAATTTTTGGGTTTTGGAGTTCTCATGTATTCTAGCCTCTCTACAAAATTTCAAGGCTAGAATACATTCGATGCTACAAAAACTAACATTTGTCTCATTGGAGGAGGACTGTCGGGATGAATATGCACAGGGTTCAACGCCGCCAATTGTCTCAGAAGCAAGGACTTGGTGAGACAGTCGATCCACTGTTTTCCTTTTACCTTCCTTCGGATGGTAGTCCCCCCTCTTAGGATGATATGGTTGACATACTCCATTAGCAGCACAATTCGATAGTCCAGCTTGACTGGGCACTCCAAGACAACTACAATGACATCTTGGATTCCATGGAACACCTGCAATGGAATTTGTGGCAAACGCATGATAGATTGGTGGGCCTTTGGCGAGGGCAGAGGTGATTTTAGGAGAAGTTGGATCGGTTGGAAACCTAGATTGCTCACATGGAGGGTCGCGTCCATTGCGAGTTAAAACCCTTGTCTCCTTCAGGTTCAGCGCCAAAACATCTAGTCTCGGTAAATTCAGATGATAATTGATGTGTGTTGGTTGTTTTTTGGCAATGGGTGCTAGTTAGAGTTTGTAGATCGCTGTCTCTCTGGTAATACTTTATGTACTTGGGCTTGCCTTTGTTGGCCAATAAATCTAGCAAGAGTGAGATTAACAAGATTTTGAAAGAAGCCATGAAACAATGTAATCTCTTGAAGTAATGGAAATCCTTGATTTACAAAAATAAAATAAAAATATATATTATATAAATAAGCTTTGGGGATGCTTTGCTCCTAGGGTCTTTTTGGGAATGGGCATTCTAGCCCTCCCTTGTTCACACCCCCTCGTTTTTCATGTTATGGATAATCACTTGGTTGATTTGTTCAAACATGTGGTCCATGCATGTTTTCCATAGTCTTGGTCACATTTCAATATTCACTCAATCCACAATTTGGGCTCTAGTGCTGATCCCAACAATTACATGATGTGTTGAAGAATGTAACTAGTATCGTTCTTCATAATTGTATTTGAGTCATGATGTAATGTATTTGGCAAAAAGAAGAAAAATAAATTTTTATTTTAAAAGAACTTGACTTATTAAAGCACGAGTTTCATGCTTGGTTCATTGGTTCTTTGGTTAAAGCCTCCATTGTAGGCTTCTAGGGTTTATGTCAAGTGTCTTTGTCCATGTCATAATGTAAAAGACCCTTCTTGGGCTTCATCTATCAAGAAATAAATTTATTTTAATGTAAAATAGGTCATTAAGTCCTCCTCCACCAAGTCGGCTTCATCAAGGGAATCAACCTCACATAAACACTATATAAAGGCAGCAATTCGACCTCACACAAACACTATATAAGGGCAACAATTCAACCTCATTTGGAGCATCAACTCAACAGGTTTGATTTGCAGCTGCTGGAGATAGAAAAAGGTAGCGAAGTTGTTGGAGAAGGATAGAAGAATCTGGAAGACCTAAATCAAGTTCTTGGGCAATCTAACTCTCACACATGTGAAGTTTTTGGATTGTAGTTGGGCCAAAGTTCTGAAGTTGTTGGGGGTAGAAATTCTAGATTGTTGTTGGGCTGAATCATATTGGAAGGTTGACTTGGCGGAGGAGGAAGGTCTTTTGGGTCTAAAGTCTTGGTCTATCTCTATTTGATTTGCTAGTGCGAGAGTTTGACTGAGTTTTCCCCGATATAGGGGTCTTAGCCCTTGCTGAGTGCCTACATTTGGTGTCGTTGATCTTCATGTTTTGTTTTGATGATTGCTTGATGAAACTAAGATAAAAGAAGAACATAAGAGAATAATGTCACAAGTAATCATCAACATAAGAAAATCTTTTTGCCTTTTTGATTTTCTAACATGGTTTCATAGCTAAGGTGAAGAAGGAAGGAAAAAGGCAGCTTGAAGGTCAATTGAAAGAAGAGTTAAGGAGGGAGGAACAAAAGAAGGTCATTAAGAAAAGGATCATATAAGAAGAGAAGCCTACTATCTATAGAGACTATGTCAGCCACAATGAAGGTAGAAAACAAGTTAGAAGGAGCCAGCAACTACAGGGCATGGAAGAAGAGGCTAGATCTTATTCTCGCTAACAATAAAGTTTTGGGTCTTGTTAAAGGAAAAATCAAGAAACCTACAGATGATGCAGGAAAGGAGAAATTCAAAGAAACCGAAATCTTGGCCATGAATCTGATAGTAGATGGAGTAAAGGACAATCTAATCCCATACATATCCAATATAGATTCCGCTCAAGAAATGTGTGAAGCCCTCTCCAAGTTGTTCACCATCAAGAATATTGGTCAAATAGCTAGCCTTAAGAATGAACTAAGGACAATAAACATGACAAAAGACGATACTGTGGCATCATATTTTGTAAGGATCTCTAGAATAAGAGATGAACTCCAAGCTATAGATGAAGTTGTATTAGAAAAGGAACTCATGGTTGCTACACTTCTAGGTCTACCGGAATCATGCAACTTATTTGCATTAGGAATTAACAGTTGGAAAAACATAGCTATCTTTGAACAAATGTGGAATGCATGCGGTCAAGAAGAAGCCCACATATCACTAGTAAACAACAAAAAGGATGATGAAAAAGACAACACATGTAATGCCTACTCTGCTCACCACAAGAAGAAGGGAACATTCAAGAAGTTCAAAGAACCTAGGAAGAAAGTTGGCCTATCCAAGGTTGAATGCTACAATTGTCATAAGATGGGTCATTACAAATGTCATTGTCTTGAAGATCCTAGGAATAAGAAAAGAAAAAAAGAACATGCGAATGTTGCTGAAAGAAGAACAAGATAGAAGGATCCGAAGTCAAAGGCTTATTTGCTAAATACTCTTAGGGAATACTATCCCTCGCATATCCTTCTATTTAAGTTTTGCAATGTTTTTTCGTTATATTTCTAGAGTTTGTAGGTCTAATATATCTTGTTAGAACTTTTTGAATTATTTAAGTTGTAGGTATCCCTCATAAGGATTGGATTAAGAGGGAACCTTGACCATTTTACCCAAAGATAAGTATCGTGTTCCTTGTTTCCCTTTTTATGTTTGGTTTCCTCCTCACATCGAGATTTGTTTGTATTATATACTCAACCTTTTTCTTTATATTTTCCTTGGTAGAAAAAGCTTGCAGAGTACACAAAAATAGTGGAGGAGACTTCAAAGGAAAAACATGAATCATGAAAGAAGTTTTGTTGCAAAGGAAGCCCTTAAAGATTGATGTCCTAAAAGGTTTGTTAAAGAACAACTCAAGGTATGTCACAGATTACAAGTTTTGTTACAAAGCATTCTTTATACAAAAGGTACGATCATTTTTTCTTTTGATATTTGCATTATATTACTAACTCTCTTATGCGTAAGATTTTGAATCATAGAGATTCTTATTAGGGCGATTAATCATTAGATTGAATCTGCACTCATTATACTATCTCTTGTCATTTGATCATTCTTGTGAAACCCTAACCATTAGGGTTCACTGTAAAACCCTATCCTCTTAATGCTAAGGGTATGTCAATGTTGATTATGAAACCCTAGTCTTCTTAGTGTTTGTTAATAAAATCTAGAACATATGATGAAATCCTACCCTTTTGAAGTTTAGGGTTTTGGTAATGTCATAGTAAAAACCCTAGTCCTTTAAGGGTTTGCTGTTAATGTCTAAGTTATATAGTGAAACCCTAGATATTTAGATTTTGGTGAATTAGGGTTCATAAACAAAACCCTTGCAACCGGATCCTAGGAATGAAATCCTAGGTATATATTCATTCGTATGATTGAAACCCTAGTCTAATCAAAATTGTTGTATGTCTAACTTCGATGTATTGATGGGTTTACCTAGTAGATATTGATGTGAAATGCTAATGCATCTTAGATATGTATATGCGAGTATGCTAACTTAATTGTTGATACTCATGTTTCAGTTTGTGAAATCTAGGGTTTGTAACAAAACCCTAGTAGAGATTAATATTCTAGGGCATGATGATATTGTTTTCGATTATTGATATGATTTAGCTTTAATGATAAAATCTAGGGTTTGCAACAAACCCTAGTAGAGTCTGACATTTAAATTCTAAAAGCATATAGTTGAAACCTTAGATGTATAATACTATGATTGGATTGTTATTTGATTGAATCTAAGACTTCGTTTCTCGAAAATGGAGTTTAGGGTTTATGACAAAACCCTAGAAAGATGTTGAAGTCTAATATATAAAATATGTGACCCTTGTTGATCATGAATCTAACTAAGTTTAAGTATCTGATGTCTAAAGCCTGAATGTTTTGATGCTTCCATTATAATGACATGATTTGATATGGTTGACTTCATGCTTCCGTATATTTGTTTTTGGTTGTCCTTGCTATTAAAATTTTGCAGGTACACAATCTTCAAGATGTTGAAGATGTTTGAAATTAAAGATGATGATAAACACGATGAAGGAAGCTGATCAAGATGACCTTGATGCCGTGAGAAAGAATGAAGCCTTGAAAGAATAAAGGTACTCCGATATTAAAGAAGGAAGCTGTTGATCTCCTTAAGTTGAAAGGGGGCTTGGATGAAATAAAGGATATATCTCCCTAATTGGGAGGGAGGGCATATTATGATAGTCATAATGAAATACCTTGAAGAATGAAACCGAAGTACTACAAATGGATGTTCGTGATTCATTAGGCTGTATTTGGTGCTACTGAAGAAATGAAAAAAGAAGAAAGCTTCCAACAAGCTGTATCTGGATAACTTGATGTTGATATGAGTAGCATCAGGATGATTGAGGACTCCAAAGGTTTGTGTTTACTTGTATATATATTGAAAGTTTATTACTGATTGGGGTTGTGATTGTGCAGGATCTCTTCATAACAAGGTTGAACATTTGAAGCATGCTTGGAGTAGTGGATATATATCTGATTTAGTTTATAAGGAGAGATGTAAGCATCTGGGGTTGAGTGCCTAATGCTTGGAGGACATCTAGTAGGCCTATGTGTTGGTGTTTAGATCTCGAAGTAGGGAGGGTAGCGTTGGTCATAGAGCTCTAACCTTGGATACGCACCTAGATCCTTGGGCCTATGTGTTGGTGTCTAGATCCTGAAGTACGGAGGGTGGCGTTGGTCATAGAGCTCTAACCTTGGATACACACCTAGATCCCTGGGTTGGTGTTAGAGTGGAAGTCTAATGGTACCTATAGAGGTTGAAGCTTGGAAACACCTTAGTCCCACCTGATTAGAGTACCCTGGTCAGGTATCTAATCTGTAGCACTGCGTGTGCTGTGACTCTTCATAGAGTATATCACTTTGAGATCTTCCATGTAACTATGCATGTGTAATTATGAATACATCCCTAGTTAAGAGGGAGTGTTGAAGAATGTAACTAGTATCGGTCTTCATAATTGTATTTGAGTCATGATGTAAGGTATATGTCAAAAAGAAGAAAACTAAATTTTATTATAAAAGAAATTGACTTATTAAAGATGGGTTTCATGCTTGGGTCAATGGTTCTTAGGTCAAAGCCTCCATTGTCAGCTTCTAGGATTTATGTCAAGTGTCCTTATCCATGTCATAATGTAAAATACCCTTCTTGGGCTTCATCTATCAAGAAAGAAATTTATTTTAATGTAAAATAGGTCATTTAGGCCTCCTCCACCAAGCCGGCCTCAAAAAGAACAAGTCGGCCTCATTAACGGAATTCGACCTCACACAAACACTATATAAAGACAACAATTCGACCTCTTTTGGAGCATCAACTCAACAAGTTCGATTTGCAGTTGCTGGAGGCAAAAAAAAGTTAGCGAAGTTGCTAGAGAAGGATAGAAAAGGCTAGAAGACCTAAATCGAGTTCTTGGGCAATCTATCTCTCACATGGCGAAGTTTTTGGATTGTACTTGGGCCGAAATTCTGAACTCGGGGTCGAAATTCTGGATTGTTGTTGGGCTGAAGCTGCTGGACGAAAAGAGACTACAAAAGTTTGTTGAATCATATTGGAAGGTTGACTTGGTGGAGGAGGAAGGTCTTTTGGGTCTAAGGTCTACTAGTGGAAGAATTTGACCGGGTCTTCCCTTATAAAGGGGTTTTAGCCCTGATTGAGTGCCTACATTTGGTGTTGTTGATCTTCATGTTTTGTTTTGATGATTGCTTGATGAAACTAAGATTAAAGAAGAACATAAGAGAAGATAATAATACTACAAAAATATCACAAGCAGTGTTGCGAAAATCGCAATATTATCGGCAAATCGCGATTTTTTGGGAAAAAATCTTTGGAATTTTTTTTTTCTCCGATTTTTTTATGAGGAGGAGGAGCAATAGGAGGAGGAGGTGACACAACCTACCCATGCTACCCCTGTCACCAGTAGAGGACGTGGTCTACCTCCTATAGCTCCTAGTTCTTTAGCTTCTAGAGCACAATAGAGTCTACTGCCAACTCCACTGACATCTACATCTGGAGGGAAAGGGAAAGCTATTGCATTTTCTCGCAAGAGAGGCAGAGGAAATCAGTAGTATTAGACTTTAGTTATTTGGTTCATTTCATTGTATATGACATTATGACTCATGATATGAGATACATTATTATATTTTTTGTTGATATTTTGAGGCTGAGTTGGGACTAAGGAGTCAGGACTTACTATTCAGGACATGATTCACTGTTATGTGTGATGTAGCACTAGAAATGATATTACACATCTTATATATTGGTTCTTTTATCATATTCATGTGTCAATGTATTTATTTTGTGGTGTAGATGCTTTAGATATTAAAAAAATTGAAAAAAAAATGAATAATTTTGTATTTTATGATTTTTTTTTTTGTTTTTTCCGTTTTTTCCCCTCGCCGATAATATCCCGATAACAATCACTGCAACATTGATCACAAATAATTGTCAATATAAGAAAATATTTCTGCCTTTTTTGATTTTCTAACATGATGATCTGGTAGGTCACATGTTTTCTAAAGTCTTGCCATGGTCCTCCATTTGAAGCTCTTTAGGGAGCTTGAGCATAAGCAACTTAGAGCTAGAGAATAGACTGGATTTCGACTTGTGCACTATACCATTGATCACATTCTTATCCTCTAGGCCATCATCGAGGAGGCAGGGCATCGCTCTTTGAATGTTTACTATTGCTTTGTGGGCTTTTCGAAAGCCATTGACATCATCCTCTGGGAGGCTTTGTTTTAAAGGCTCAAAGAAATTGGTATATTAGAGACCTTATTGGTTATCATAATGCACCTATATGAGTTGTTACTTGGTTGTATTTGCACATCTCAAGGGGCATCAAATTTTATCAAGAGTACTTTTGGGTTCAAATAGGGATGCCCCCTATCCCCAACATTATTTGGGATCTACGTCAATGCTTTGGATCCCTTCTTGCATGACCACATCTAGTACAAAGATGGGTGCCTTCGCCACTAGGTCCCAATATCTATTCTCCTTTTAGCCTCATCTCCTACGGGGTTGCAGAGATAGTTGGATGCCCTACCCCTCTTTTGTGACCTTCGTCAATTGATGGTCAACTTGGTTAAAACCAAGGTCATGATTTTCAACATGTCGATGAAGACTTTCTTTAATTGCCATTTCTTTTTTAGAGGAGAGGAGATTGAGATCTTAAGCTCTTATACCTATTTGGGGGTGTAGTTCACAAGACCTTGCTTTAGTCTGTTGCATGTGCTTTAGCCTCAAGTTAGCATGGGCTACGGATCCTTTGTCCTTCTTGAGAGGCAACATTTTTAGAACCATTTTTAGGACATATCATCTAAGACGTTTCTTATGGACACCCTTATTTGACTCACAATTTAATATGGTTCTAAGCTTTGGTGGCCCGTTTTACTAGAGTTTGATTGGTCTCCAGCAAAGAGAGTATAGATCATCCTCCCTTGCCAGATCATTAGATGCAAGCAAAAAATTTCTCATTCCATTGCCTTTGCAAAGTTTGGTGCTCGACCCTTTCGGCTTGAGGTGGTGTTCAATCTTATATCACTGTTTCTCTATGTTCAGAGGTTCACTAACTCAACGAAGGGATGGGATGTGAAAATTCCTTGATTGCAATAAACTGGGAACTATTCTCTTAACTGATGCAGTTTATTTGTCTTCAATTAATTAAATTAATGGCAAATGACGAACAACTCACTATTGCAATCTTCATAATTAAAAAAAATACGTTGCGGAAATAACTCTAGAATTGAGAAAATAGATGCACACTATTAACACAGTTATTTTGGACTAATGTCTCTTAAAAAACCCCTAAGGGAAAACCGATGTAGTAGATGAGGGTTTATTTTATTATTATTCAACAGTAAAATCTGAGTACAATGATCTGGATGCCTTACTGACAATCCTCCAGCAAAATAATATGGCCAAAATCTTTGTGAGACAAATTGTCTCACTCCACAACTGATTCAACTCCAAAAATTGGCCCAACTAGGCTACTCGAAATGCCCCTGCGTTAGCCTCCGCACAATGCTTGGGCAAGCCTTGCTCGCACTATCTGAGGAACTGCTTGGAATTTGTCATTCTGCCTGACTTTGCCTCTGAAATGATTCACTTGGCCTCATGGAAATTTTCTTGGCCTCTAGCTCTTGAATCAACTTCCTCTATGACTAAATCAAAGGTTCAAATTCTTCCCTCACTAAATGACTATGCATTGGGACATTCGCACTGCCTAGATTATTGCTCCCTCACTTGTATCTCTCATCTCATCGATCTACTTTTATAACCTCTCGTTGGAGCTTCAACGACCATGATTAAATCCTCATCAACGACTAAGATCATCTTGGACTCGATCCGTGTGAGTCTCTAGAGCTTTTTCGATCGTAATTCCCTTTAATTGATCAATTTCCCTAAGTTAGACTCAAGCATTTTTTAATTATCGATCAATTAATTCAATTGAGTGGTCTCTAGGTGTTTTCTCTCGAAACATTTTCTGGGTTTTAGAGATCTCATGTCACGTACTCTGTTAGACACAAATCAAGACTAGAACTCTTGTTCGATGCTACAAAAACTAACACTCCCTCTTAGTGAGGAAGGTGTTCTCTCTCTCCACTACTATACCCTCTTGCACCTGGACAGTCCTGTGCTGCTGATGTCTGACTGACTTCCTCCACTTCTCTAAGTTGACCAATTCTGTCACTAGAAATCACTGCGAATGGAATGCTGCCCATCAAGCTGCTGCACAAACTTTGATCTACTCATACTACTGCTGTTATATCTGCATTGTTGCTGCAACTACTGCAATAATGGGTCTGGTCTCCCCATATCTTGAAGCACTAGCTTCCATAGGGTTGGTCCCTTTGAAGCTAGAGTCCCTTTGAGTTGTGATCTCCCTATGGGAACTCGCATTGCCCTCCTGCATTAGAAATTGGACTACATAGCTCCGTGCTAGGAATCTGTTGGCTAGAATTGCGCTTGCATACTGCGACTGGGAAATTCGCACTGCCCGTGTCACAGCAACTGTCTCTCTATCATCTGAATGTAACTGACTCTACTACAACGTACTGTCTATTTGACTGCATCCTACTGACACTATGTTGCTGCAACTAGCTCTGCAACTGTCTATCGAGCATCTGACTGCAACTAGTTCTGCTAACACTTAACACTGCTACTGTGATACTGTGGGCCCCTGTAGCAAGGGTGATGATCTTGCTGCAACTACTGGAACTGATCTAACTGAACTCCTTGCTGCATCTGGACCCTGCTCAACTTGACACGCTCAGGTATCAAGCTCCTCCTCCACCTAGAGACATATCTACTATCAGTGCAAACTCCTCCAATCTGGTGGTCAGTTCATCAATCTTTGCCGAAGTTGCTGTTTGCTCTTGTTGCCCCTTCTTGTCCTTCTTCCTTTGAGGACACTAGGTGACATAGTGGCCATACTCACCACACTCGAAGCACTTGATCTTTGACAAATCTTTCTTCTTTCTCTCGATGAAGACTTTCTTTAATTGCCATTTCTTTTTTAGAGGAGAGGAGATTGAGATCTTAAGCTCTTGTACCTATTTGGGGGTGTAGTTCACAGGACCTCGCTTTAGTTTGTTGCATGCGCTTTAGCCTCAAGTTAGCAAGGGCTATGGATCCTTTGTCCTTCTTGAGAGGCAACATTTTTAGAACCATTTTTAGGACATATGATCTAAGATGTTTCTTATGGACACCCTTATTTGACTCACAATTTAATATGGTTCTAAGCTTTGGTGGCCCGTTTTACTAGAGTTTGATTGGTCTCCAGTAAAGAGAGTATAGATCATTAGATGCAAGCAGATAATCTCTCATTCCATTGCCTTTGCAAAATTTGGTGCTCGACCCTTTCGGGTTGAGGTGGTGTTCGATCTCATATCACTATTGCTATATGTTCAGAGGTTCACTAACTCAGTGAAGGGATTGGGTGTGAAAATTCTTTGATTGCAATAAACTGGAAACTATTGTCCTAGCTGATGCAGTTTATTTGTCTTCAATTAATTAAATTAATGGCAAATGATGAACAAATCACTACTGCAATCTTCATAATAAAAAAAAAATACGTTGCGGAAATAAATATGGAATTTAGAAAATAGAATCACACAATTAATACAATTATTTTGGACTAATGTCTCTTAAAAAACCCCCAAGGGAAAACCGATGTAGTAGATGAGGGTTTATTTTATTATTATGCAATAGTAAAATTTGAGTACAATGATTTGGATGCCAGTAGCTGGATGCCTTACTGGCAATCGCCCAACAAATTAATATGGCCAAAATCTTTGTGAGACAAATTGTCTCACTCCACAACTGATTCAGCTCCAGAAACTAGCCCAACTGGGCTACTTGAAATGCCCCTGCGTCAGCCTCTTTACAATGCTTGCGCAAGCCCTACTCGCACTGCCTGTGGAATTGCTCAGAATTTTCCATTCTGCCTGACTTTGCCTCTGGAAATGATTCACTTGGCCTCATGGAAATTTTCTTGACCTTTAGCACTTGAATCGACTTCCTCTATGGTTGAATCAAACTACCTTGAATTCTTCCCTCACTAAATGATTGTGCACTAGGAAATTCACACTCCTTAGATTATATCTCCCTCACTTGTATCTCTCCTCATCTCATTGATCTGCGTTTATAACCTCTCGTTGGAGCTTCAACGACCATGATTAAATCCTCATCAATGATTAAGATCATCTTGGACTCGATCTGTGTGAGTCTCTAGAGCTTTTTCGATCATACTCAATTAATTCCCCTTTAATTAATCAATTTCTCTAAGTTAGACTTAGGCATTTTTTAGTTATCAGTCAATAATTAATTGAGTGGTCTCTAGGTGTTTCTTATCGAAACCTTTTCTAGGTTTTAGAGATCTCAAGTTACTTAGTTTCTTAGACACAAATCGAGACTAGAACACTTGTTCAGTGCTACAAAAACTAACGCTACCTCTTAGTGAGGAAGGTTTTCTCCCTCTCCACTACCATACCCTCCTGCACCCGGACAATCCTATGATTAACATCATCTTGGATTCGATCCGTGTGAGTCTCTAGAGCTTTTTCGATCATACTCAATTAATTCCCCTTTAATTAATCAATTTCCCTAAGTTAGACTTAGGCATTTTTTAGTTATCAGTCAATTAATTTAATTGAGTGGTCTCTAGGTGTTTCCTATCGAAACCTTTTCCAGGTTTTAGAGATCTCATGTTACTTAGTTTCTTAGACACAAATCGAGACTAGAACACTTGTTCAATGCTACAAAAACTAACGCTACCTCTTAGTGAGGAAGGTGTTCTCTCTCTCCACTACTATACCCTCCTGCACCCGGACAACCCTATGTTGCTAATGTCTGACTGACTTCCTCCACTTCTCTAAGTTGACCAATCCTGTCACTGGAAATCACTGCGAATGGAATGCTGCCCATCAAGCTGTTGTACAAACTTTGATCTACTCATCTTGTTGCTGCTATATCTGCATTGTTGCTGCAAGTACTGCAATAATGGGTCTGGTCTCCCCATATCTTGAAGCACTAGCTTCCATAGAGTTGCTCCCTTTGAAGCTAGAGTCCCTCTGAGTTGTGATCTCCCTATGGGAAATCTCTCTGCTCCCTCTTGGGAACTTGCACTGTCCTCCTGCATTGGAAACTGGACTACGTAGCTCTGCACTGGGAATCTATTGGCTAGAATTGCGCTTGCATATTGTGACTGAGAAATTCACACTGCCCATGTCACTGTATCTGTCTCTCGATCATCTGACTGCAACTGACTCTGCTACAACCTACTATCTATTTGATTGCATCTTACTGACACTGTGTTGCTGCAACTAGCTCTGCAACTGTCTATTGAGCATCTGACTGCAACAGTGCAACTAGTTCTGCTAACACTTAACCCTGCTACTGTGATACTGTGGGCCCCCGTAGCAAAGGTGATGGTCTTGCTGCAATCACTGGAACTGATCTAACTGATCTCCTTGCTACATCTGGACCCCGCCCAACTTGACACGCTGAGGTATCAAGCTCCTCCTCCACCAAGAGACATATCTTCTATCAATGCAAACTCCTCCAATCTGGTGGTCAGTTCATCAATCTTTGCCGAAGTCGTTGTTTGCTCTTGCTTGCCCTTCTTGTCCTTCTTCCTTTGAGGACACTAGATGACATAGTGGCCATACTCACCACACCCGAAGCACTTGATCTTCGACAAATCTTTCTTCTTTCTCTCGATGAAGACTTTCTTTAATTGCCATTTCTTTTTTAGAGGAGAGGAGATTGAGATCTTAAGCTCTTGTACCTATTTGGGGGTGTAGTTCACAGGACCTCGCTTTAGTCTGTTGCATGTGCTTTAGCCTCAAGTTAGCAAGGGCTATGGATCTTTGTCCTTCTTGAGAGGCAACATTTTTAGAACCATTTTTAGGACATATCATCTAAGATGTTTCTTGTGGACACCCTTATTTGACTCACAATTTAATATGGTTCTAAGCTTTGGTGGCCCATTTTACTAGAGTTTGATTGGTCTCTAGTAAAGAGAGTATAGATCATCCTCCCTTGCTAGGTCATCAGATGCAAGCAAAAAATCTCTCATTCCGTTGCCTTTGCAAAGTTTGGTGCTCGACCCTTTTGGCTTGAGGTGGTGTTCGATCTTATATCACTATTACTCTATGTTTAGAGGTTCACTAACTCAGCGAAGAGATGGGATGTGAAAATTTCTTATAGAAATAAACTGGAAACTATTCTCCTAGCTGATGCAGTTTATTTGTCTTCAATTAATTAAATTAATGACAAATGATGAACAACTCACTACTGCAATCTTCACAATAAAAAAAATACGTTGTGGAAATAAATATGGAACTGAGAAAATAATTGCACACAATTAACACAGTTATTTTGGACTAATGTCTTTGGAAAATCCCCTGAGGGAAAATCGATGTAGTAGATGAGGGTTTATTTTATTATTATGCAACAGTAAAATCTGACTACAACGATCTGGATGCCTCACTGGCAATCCTCCAACAAAATAATTTGGCCAAAATATTTGTGAGACAAATTGTCTCACTCCACAATTGATTCGGCTCCAAAAACTAGCCCAACTGGGCTACTCGAAATGTCCCTGCGTCACCCTCTAGAGAATGCTTGCGCAGGCCCTACTCGCACTGCTTGTGGAACTGCTTGGAATCTGTCGTTCTGCCTGACTTTGCCTTTGGAAATGACTCACTTGGCCTCATGGAAATTTTCCTGGCCTCTAGCACTTGAATCGAGTTCCTCTATGGTTGAATTAAACTAGCTCAAATTCTTCCCTCATTAAATGATTGTGCACTGGGAAATTCGCACTGCCTAGAATATTGCTTGCTCACTTGCATCTCTCTGCATCTCATCAATATGCTTTTAGAACCTCTCGCTAGAGCTTCAACGGCCATGATTAAATCCTCATCAACGACTAAGATCATCTTGTACTCGATCTATGTGAGTGTCTAGAGCTTTTTCGATCATACTCAATTAATTCCCTTTAATTAATCAATTTCCCTAAGTTAGACCTAGGTATTTTTTAATTATCGATCAATTAATTTAATTGACTGGTCTCTAGGTGTTTTCTCTCGAAACCTTTTTTGGGTTTTAGAGATCTCATGTTCCTTAGTCTCTTAGACACAAATCGAGACTAGAACACTTGTTCGATGCTACAAAAATTAACACTCCCTCTTAGCGAGGAAGGTGTTCTCTCTCTCCACTACTATACCCTCCTGCACCTATACAGTCCTGCACTGCTGATGTCTGACTGACTTCCTCCACTTCTCTAAGTTGACCAATCCTATCACTGGAAATCACTGCGAATGGAATGCTGCCCATTAAGTTGCTGCACAAACTCTGATCTACTCATACTGCCGATGCTTCTGCTCCACTGCTATATCTACATGGTTGCTACAACTACTGAAATAATTAGTCTAGTCTCCCCAGATCCTGAAGCAATAGCTTTCATAGGGCTACTCCCTTTGAAGCTAGGATCCCTTTGAGTCGCGATCTCCTTATGGGAAATCTCTCTGCTCCCTCTCGGGGACTTGCACTATCCTCCTGCATTGGAAATTGGACTACATAGCTCCGCGTTGAGAATATATTGGCTAGACTTGCGCCTGCATACTGCGACTGGGAAATTCGCATTGCCCGTATCACTGCAATTGATTCTGCAACTGTCTCTCAGTCATCCGACTATAACCAACTCTTCTACAACCTACTCTTTATTTGACTGCATCTTATTGACACTGTGTTGCTGCAACTAGCTCTGCAACTGTCTATCGAGCATCTCGCTGCAACTAGTTCTGCTAACACTTAATTTTGCCATTGTGATACTGTGGCCCCCTATAACAAAGGTGATGGCCTTGCTACAACTAATGGAACTGATCTAACTGGTCTCCTAGCTGCATCTGGACCCTGCCCAACTTGACATGCCCAGGGATCAAGCTTCTTCTCCATCTAGAGACATATCTGCTATTAGTGCAAACTCCTCTAATCTGGTGGTCAGTTCATCAATCTTTGTCGAAGTTGCTGTTTGCTCTTGTTGCCCCTTCTTGCCCTTCTTCCTTTGAGGACACTGGGTGACATAGTGGTCATACTCACCACTCCCGAAGCACTTGATCTTCGACATATCTTTCTTCTTTCTCTCGCTTCCTTATGAGCCTTGTCCCTGACTGGGACTTTCTTCGCTTTTCCCTTACTTTCAAGGGCCATGTTTTCTTCATCGTCGTCCTTCTTCGATCCCTTGTTGTTGTTGCTGCTGGTAGAACCATTCACAAGGCTGAGTCTCATCTCTTCTTGAGTGAAATTGCTCAACAGACGATCCCATCCAGGTAGCGTATCTCGCCCATAAATAACTTGGATGAAAGTATGCTACTCCTTGGTGAAATTGTTGAGAGCTGTCTTGACTAGCTCGCTATTTGATGGTTTCTTCCCAACTGCTGCAAGTTCATCTCTGACATTTTGAATCCTGGTGAGGTAGGGTGTAACGCCTTCTCCTTTCTGCATTTTGGTGGCCCTAAGCTTCTCCTTGAGAATCATCTTTCGATTCTCCAATGGATTTTCATACAGCTTGACTACGACAACCCACATTTCCTTTGCTGTGTTCAATGTAGCAACATGCGGGGCGATATGATCCCGAGCCCCATCTAGGATCATCCTCTTAGCCTTGGCCATTTCTTTCTTGTGTTAGAAAATAAAAAAGGAAGAAATATTTTCCTATATAGATAATTACTTGTGATTTTTTATCTTTATGTTCTTCTTTTATCCTTCATTAAGCAATTACCCAAACAATAGTACAAAGATCACAGACACGAGATATAGGCGGACAACCAAGGCAAAACCTCTATCTAGGGGAAAACCCAATCAATAATTCTTCCTTCAATAATTTTACCAGATAATCCAAGACTCTTGACCTAGACAAAGACTTCCTCAACACCAAGCCAACCCTTTATTTCTTTTGTAGATGATAACCCTCCAACAACATCTTCGACCTGGCATCAACTAGGCAACTACTGGCAGCAACAACAACTTCGACTCGGCAATAAAGACTTTGATTTTCTTAGATACTTCACTTGGGTGAGAGATAGATGGCCCAAAACTTCGTTTTTGATGTCTTTCTTCCTTCCTTCCAAATTTCGTACCCTTTTTCCACCCCTTTTCAACTTCGCACTTTTTAGTTGCCTTGGCTTGTAAATCGAACTTGTGTATCTCATATCAATTGCACTGCACTGTATATATAGCCCTCTAGTGGGGTCGAATTACCGAGTTTGAGGCCGACTTGGTGTGGAGGTGACATATAGCTTATTTTACTCAATATTAATTCTTTTTGCATGATTCAAAAGCCCAAGAAGGGTCTCTTTAAATAGACAATGACTCTAATGACTCATAAATTAGAATAAATCCTAGAAGTCCTCAATGAGGACTTTGACCGAAAATATGATGACCCAAGCATGAAACCCATGCTTTAATAACTCCTAATAATAATAATAAAAATTTCTTCATTCTTTTGATAAATACATTTCATTGTGACTCAAGTACAGTTATGAAGACCAAACCTAGTTACATTCTTCAACACTACCTCTTAACTAGGGAGGTATTCATAATAACAAGTATGAGGAAGATCTCAAAACGTATGAACTATGAAGAGTTTAGGCACCGCAATGCCATGGACTAGATTCCTGAGCAGGGCAATCTATCCAAGGTCTTCCAACAGTTTAGGCACTCACGGTGCCACGGACTAGATTCCTGACTAGGGCAATCTATATGAGTGGGACTGAGATGGACTAAAGCTTTCAGCCTCTCTGGGTACCATCAGGCTTGCTAACCATCAACCCAGGGATCCAGGTGCGTATCTGAGGTCAAAGCTCTATTTCCAATGCCACCCTCCCTACTTCGGGATCTAGATATTAACACAATGCTGGCCGGATGTCCTCCCAGACAATGTGTCTCACGCACAAAGCCTCAACACTCTCGATTATTCCAATCGGTAGCACATCCTCCCTGATCAAACAGATTGGTAACAAATCTCTCTTGTGTAACCAACATGCTTATCAAACCTCTGAGAGATTTACCTATACAAACACAACCCCAATCAATAACAAACTTTCAAATGTACATAAGTAAACACAAACCTCCGGGGTCTCTTAGACAACTAGATGTTCCTTCTCAATTTATCACAATAGGACTTTCAAATGAATCTTTACAGAAGATTCCTCAATCATACATCTTCCTTTCCTATTTCACAGGTAGCAACACATTCTACAAACAGATCTTGATTTCCTTATTTCAGTAGCCCCTCAAAATGCATTCTCTAATTTCTTCTTTCAAGGTGTCCATCATGACTATAACATGCCCTCCCTCTTAACTAGGGAGATATACTTCTTTCTTTATCCATGCTCCCTCTTAACTTAGGGAGATCAACTTCTTCTTATGACATTGGAGAATCTTTCATGGCTTCCATCCTTCTTATTAGATTTATCATGACCATCATCATACATATAACTTTCTTCATCATGCTTATCATATCAACTTTACTTATGAACATCTTCACTCTCTTGAAGATTATGTACCTAAACAACTTAATAGCAAGTACAACTAAATCTATAGAAGCATGAAGTTAACTATTTTAGAATCATAAATAATGAAAGCATTAGACAATAAACATCAAATACCTAAACTTAGTGAGGTTCACCAACAACAAGAAACGCATACTTTTATACTTCAACTACATGCCAGGGTTTTGCCATAAACCTTAAATTTCATCATAAAGACTTCTAGTGCCTCAATCAAGATAACAACCTTCATTATATCTAGGGATTGAATATTTCTTCTAGATGCATGACATACCTTACTACAATATATTGTTATTATTATTATTATCCAATTTTAAGGTCACGACCAAGCCAAACACCATATTGGTGTATGAGACCCCCTTATTTGTGGGACAAGGGACCTACCTCTGCGCATTGATTTAACTGCTAAGTTTACGAAGGCATGCATACTCTACCCCCCTCTGGTTTTGAACCTGTGACCTCTTAGGGGAAGCACATGTTCTTAACCATTAGGCCCACGAAGTATTTAAAACGAACATAGTAATGCATCCAATAACTTTAGAACTCATATGTTAGACTTGCACTAGGATTTAGTGCAAGATCCTAGATTTCATACATGAGCCATTAAACTTCAACAATCAAAACCAATCACAACTCATATTCAGATTTCACCAATCTTTCATAAATCTCTGATTATCACATTGTCATCATATATTAGAGATTTGAACTTCTACTAAGGTTTAGTTACAAAACTCTAGAATTTACAAAAACTATCATCCTAGAGAATCAACCTTTGACTAGGGCTTAGTTCCAAACCCTAGGACTTATGACCATCAACAATCAGGTCAACACATATATCTAGTATTCCATCATCATGCACAACATATGTTAGTCAAACCCAATGACATAAACACATTTAGAGATATAACGTATTTGATTATATGTACAAACATATGCCTAGTGTTTCATTCTTAGGACATTATCTAAAATGAGGGTCTTGCTCATAAACCCTATGAAACCCTAAAGATCTAGGGTTTCAACACATAGCACATCAATCCCTAATTTATCAATACTTCAAAGGTTTGAGATTTCAGTGATCACCATTCAACCCTAACAAGTTAGGGATTTTATAATCATACCAAAACCCCAAACATGACATCATTAAAAACTTCAAACATCAAGAATAACATTTTCTTAGACTTTACCAGTAATCCTAAGGAGTCTAAGGTTTCACACATTATCATAAACTGTAAACATACCCTTGAGTTAGGGTTTTACGAAGAACCTTTCTAGGGTTCCACAATAATAATCAAAGATATGAGGAGGGTAGATTTATCTAATGATGAATCACCCAATCAAGAATCTTTATGATTCAAGAGAGCTAGACACAATAATGTTAGCAATGTAGAATAGTTTATCAAGAATGAATATCATGAAGAGAGCAAAAACTTATAGTCTAAGGCATTCCTTTTGTTTCTTAACAAACCTTGTAACTCTACTGCTTTGTCTTTGTGAGGCCTTCTTCCATAATCCTTGAGTATTCAACAAGCTTTTCCTAAACAAGGAAAATATGAATAGAAATGTGATTAGTATTTAATGCAAACAAACTTAGATAAGTAAGGAAAACTAAAAATGAAAAGGTAATACAAGGAATAAGATACTTATCTTTGGAAGTTGGTGAGGGCTCCCTCCAAGCTTGAGGGATACCTATAACCCTATACAAACAATTCAAAAATGTTTTTCCAAAATATGTTAAACCTACAAATACTAGAAATAAAAAATGAAACAACTGAAGCTCAAAGCAAAGGACTTAGTAGTGTAAGTCCGTTATATCTAGTTGTTCGACTTTATTCTTTATTGGAGATCCTTCTTCAACAACATTAGCTTGGTCCCTGTTCCTTTTCTTATTCTTCGAATTGTCAGGACAATCACTTTTATAGTGACCCATTTTATGACATTGGTAGCATTCTATTTTGGACATATCTACCTTCCTTCTTGTCCCTTTTGACTTCTTGAAGTTTCCTTTCTTGTGAAAAGCGGAGTATACATTTGAAACTTTCTCTTCTTCATTGTTGGATACTAATGAGATTCTCATGTCTTCTTGGCTGCAGGCATTCCATAATTGTTCAAATGATGGAGTTTCTTTCTAGCTGTTGAGTCCTGAAGCAAAAACACTCCATGTAGGTGGCTAGGTGTATTATGACAATTGCGCCGAATACAACAAACTCTATAGCTAGAGTTAGGCATTTGATTTAATTCGAATAGCCATTTGTAATATTTGTTATATTGTTATAACAAAACTTTAAACTTAGAGTTGTAAAATGTTATAAAAGGTGGTCAAGTCAAGGACAAGCAACTTGAACGCAAGACAAGCCATTTTGAAGCCAGTTGAAGCCATTCCAAGTCCATTCCAAGCCTTTCGAAGCCATTCAAAGTCAGAGGCGAAGCCATTCGAAGTCAGTGGAAAGTGAAGCCTAGAGTGGTATTGAAGACTAGCTTTGTGAGCTAGAAGGAGTTAAGTAGTTGCACCATTAGAATGAGAAGGGAGTTGTGAGGAGCACAACCCGAAGTTGATGGTGTGAGCCAGTTCTTGAGTCAAGTTAGTTTTTGGCATTTCGAAGGCATACGAAAGCCGAATTGGGCTCTTGAACAGCTGATAAAGGGGTTTTGGCACGCTCCAGACTCATCGGCAAAACCTGTTCGTCAGTTGCAGCAACGAATTCTTCAGAAGACAATACATGGAGTGTGTCTCTCCTAGTCAAGTTGAGACATGTAATTGATTAATGTATTGTTGATGCTTGAATGCTCAATTTCGGTTGAGGTTAAGAGTCCTTGCAAGAGACTCTTTGTTTTGCTGGAGATGACACATTGATTGCAAATTGTCAAGTATATTGCGAGAGTTCTCTGTAGGAGAACATTTCCTTGCAGGGAAAATAGCCGCAATTGTAAACAACAAATTGATGTTCCTCTTTTCCAATACTGAAATATGAGCTACCTAGCCTTTTGAGCAGGGCCCGGAGATGTAGCCTAGGAGGGGTGAACTCCATCACCAAACTTCGTGTCATTGTTCGTGATAGTTGCATGATTATATATGTTATGTCCTTTATGGTTAACTTGTACATATGAATTAATTCGTGCTGGAAGGAACACCAAATTAACATGATGTTTTAAAAGACCCATTTTCAATCTTGTCAAGTGTCAGAGAACGATCTTCTTCCGCATTTTCAGATCATTTTTGGTATCAGAGTAGGTACTCACCAAAGTGCAAGAATGGTTAAAAACACGAGGTAGATTCAACTGCAAGAACTAGAGGAATTCAACCAGCAATATCAACAGGAGAACGCTGCATTGCGACGCATGGTGTAAGCTTTGCAGGAAGACAAACAAAAACTGCAAGCGAAGGTTGAAGCCTTGCAAAAGAATCGAAAGAGGAGCAGTCCTTCAATTTGAAGTCCATCCACTATAGGAGAGAATGAAGTACCTCCACTTCATCAGGAAGATGAAGAAAGTTCATCTCTATATACCACTCCAAAAGCGCAATCAGTGGAAGAAGCCATTGGTACTTTTTCCTCACCTTCTGAGGAATTTCATTATGTACCATCATGTCAGAAAACTGTTCCAGAAACAGAGTCTTCCAATGATCCTGAGATTGGAGCATTCGAGAAGCATACCAAAGGAATGGGTATGACGCTGATGAACAAGATGGGCTATCAGCAAGGACAAGGCGTCGACAAGCATGTGTTGATTTTGGGTAGCATCGGATGTGCTCTGGCTCCGAAATTTTGTAGAGGGGCTAGAACACATGAGATCTCCAAGACCTAGAAATCGTTTGGAGAAATTCCACTCAGATGAGGAATTATTAAAATAATTAATATTTTTAATGGGTTCCTAAGTCTAAACTTAGGAAAATAAAAATATTAATGGGTATTAATAAGAATATGGGTGAGAAGCTTCTAAGTGATGAGGATCAAGTCTGTTTTAATCTTAGTTATTGATTAGGGACTTAATCTTGGCCGTTGATTCATCAATAGGAAAAGTATAAGAGGAGGCTTGAGGGTCAGTTGGAGATACACCTGAGAGATCAGTCAGTTCGATTTTTCTAGGGCGAGGTTTGCTGAGAAAATCGAACAAGTGATCTGTTGTAGTGAGAAGGGCAGTTCGGCAGAGGGACTTCAGTCCAAGGCTGAGAATACATAACAAAGAGGCAGAGAAGCACCGGGAGATCTCTGATGCAGTGACACAGTGGAGACTAAGAGCTCTCGGTGACGCAGTGTCGCAGTGATGCAATGACGCAGAGGGAGAGCTTTGACGCAGTGTTGCAGTGATGTAGAAGGAGATCTCTGACGCAATGACATAGAGGGAGAGCTCTGACGCAGTGACACAACTCCTAGAGAAGGTGACGCAGTTCCAGTGCAGAGCTTGGAGTAGCCATTGCTGCCTAGCACGAGGAACAACACAGTCACTTGTGGGGTTTGTTCATCTGTCTCTGTATAGAGGTACTTCTGCCGGGTTTATTCTCTGTTGGTTGAGCTGGATATGGCACCCTAGATGTATTGAAAAGTTTGCTTAATAATACAAACCCTCTATATGCTACACCGATTTTCCCGCATTAGGTTTTTCTGGGGACGATTGTCCAAAAATAACGGTGTCCCTTGTGTATTTGTCTCGTTCTATTTTCAGTTCATGATCTGTATGTATGTGTAGTCTGCAATAATGTTTTCGTCGCTATTTAAATAATTAAATAACTTGTTGAATGTAAAAACAAGTAGGAGATGGCAAACTAGTGATTGCAGTAGGATTTCTGATGTGTAGATTAAGAAATTTTCACAGCATGGCCAAGGTAGACATCAACCGATCTCAGTGCAGGAAAGGCCTAAATACGAAGGATTGGGATATGACCAATCAACATGTGACTACTGCGGAAAGAGAGGTCACATCGCAGACCAATGTTGGTCCTTACATCTTGAGCTCATGCTAAAGAAGATTCAAGATCGAAAAGGCAAACAGACGAATCACTCTTGCAGTGATTCAAAAGGTGAGTCTTACAATCAAAACTTTATGTTGAAAGTCATTAAAAGTATATACCCATGTACTTTCTGTGGGAGTAACATGCATTGTGTAGAGGAATGCTGGAAGCAGAAGGTTTACAACAAGAAGGTGCATGCTACAAAGAGTCGTCTGTGGAAGGATGTTGCGACCCTGCAGGTAAAGAAAAGTCTGGGAAAGACTTTGTTGCAGTCAGACCGAGACTCGACACCATCAAAGCAGAGCTCGGAAAGATCTAGCAAAAAGACGACTAGTACAAACTCAGGAATAGCACATGTCCGATGCTGCCACGTGAGTCAATACTAGAACAAGCAGAGCAAGAGGAAACAAAGAAAACTAGAGAAGACGAATGTAAGTCTCCAGAGAAGTCTCCTACTTGGAAATGGGCAGATTTCATGTCGTATGTGTAATTGTGTGTTTATAAATTGTCATCGGATCAGTGGGTCTAGATGAGTCTGTAATAGGATCTAGATGGTTTTCATACTGATAGTTGAATGTAATAAAATTCATGAATATAACAAACTTTTGGAGGTCTAAAAGTCCTTTTGTTGGGAGGTATGATCCAGGATGGATTTTGTTGAGTTCAGTCGAAGTTTGCTAGGTAATGTTTGAAGACCAAGATGGTCCCAGAAAGCATCCATTCTCGACATGCTCGAAATTTTGCAGTCTCAGATGCTCTAAAAAATAACACCAAGCTGAATAGCTCATCGCGCTGAATTCGACAGTGTCTTTGGATTCGGAAAAGGCCTCCGGATGAAGGAGAAAACAATAGTTGAATTTTACCTCCAAATAGGTTAAAAGTCAAAGTCAATGCAATAAAATTCAAAAGGTCAAATTTTGATGTTTTATGATTGGTTGGCTTATTTTGACCAATATGGGAGCGCCACGTGGGCCTATGATTGGCTGTCACATGGCCTCCTCCTGGCGTATTAAAAGTTTGTTATGAGTTGCAGGACCTCCACCAGATTTGAACCATGAACCAACACTCAAGCAATCAAGCTCTCCACCATTATGCCACCATATGCTTCTTATTTACAAGGTGGGCGCATTAAATTATATATGGTGGTAAGGTTTAAAAACCTATGGTGCAAGCATGGTATTAAAATTATTGTCATATGGCAACCTAAATTATGGTGTATTGAGCTATCCAAACTCGACAAAGGTTTGTTGATATGTATGGATATGTGTAAATGGTGCAAACAACGCGAAGGAGTGATACTACGTGGCTTAAGAGGTGGCAGTTCAAACAACGCGGAGTTAATAAGTCATATGCCACAGGGTCAATTGTTATACCACCGTCCGATTCCAGTTAGCCGCAAGCCTAAACCGCTGGGACTTAACGCCGCTATCACGTGTCATGAGAAGTGCCACGGGTCTGTGTTTTCTGTTGACCACAGGGTGTATAAACATATATCCGCCAACCCAAAGGCAAGGTTTAATTGGCGCTAACACTATCTAACCAAATCGGCAGAGTAATGATATGTATGGCACGTCATGACTTGAACTAGCGGAGAGTTGATACATGGCAACAAATATGGTTCAAACGGGCAGAGATGGCATGGTTGGCGCAGAGGTGGCACCATAGTTGGCACAACACGAAACATCTGCTCACATGCCACAGGATGTGTGTATGCAGCACGTCAACACCAAAATGTCGGGGAGTAGGTACGGGTCAACGTAACCACTAGGAGTGTTGATGTGGCACGGGAGGTGACACCCAATGGCGCAAAGCAGTTATGAATTGGATTTCAACGTGGCTGCGTTTGGTTACAATATATGTAAATATAATGTGCCAACCATATGTATTAAATACTTTTGTTATCAATGTTTTCGGTCTAATCTTTGTAAACCATATATGTTATATGGTTAGATAGTACGAAAAACATATGCACGCAAAACTATATTGTTAAAACAAATGCGCTAGGTGTATTATGACAATTGCACCTAATACAACAAAATTTAAAGTTAGAGTTAGGCATTCAATTTAATTCGAATAACCATTTGTAATATTTTTTATATTATTGTAACAAAACTCTAAACTTAGAGTTGTAAAAATGTTATAAAAGGTGGTCAAGTGCACCAATTCAAGGACAAGCAAATCGAAGGGATGACAAGCCATTTTGAAGCCAGTTGAAGCCATTCCAAGCCTTTTGAAGCCATTCAAAGTTAGAGGCAAAGCCATTCGAAGTCAGAGGCGAAGCCATTCGAAGTCAATGGCAAGTGAAGCCTAGAGTGGTATTGAAGACTAGCTTTGTGAGCTAGAAGGAGTTAAGCAATTGCGCCATTAGAACGAGAAGGGAGTTGTGTGGAGCACAACTTGAAGTTGATGGTGTGAGCTAGTTCTTGAGTCAAGTTAGTTTTTGGCATTCCGAAGGCATACAGAAGCCGAATTGGGCTCTTGAAGAGCCGAAACTGGGGTTTTTGGTGCGCTCCGGACTCATCGACAGAACCTGTTCGTCAGTTGCAGTAGCGAATTCTTCAGAAGATAGTACATGAACTATGTCTCTCCTAGTCAAGTTGAGACATGTAATTGATTAATGTATTGTTGATGCTTGAATGCTCAATTTCAGTTGAGGTTTAGAGTCCTTGCAGGAGATTCTTTGTTTTACTGTAGATGACACGTTGATTGCAGATTGTCAAGTATATTGCGAGAGTTCTTTGTAGGAGAATATTTCCTTGCAGGGGAAATAACCACAATGTAAACAACAAATTGATGTTCCTCTTCTCCAACACTGAAATATGAGCGACCTAGCCTTTTGAGCAGGACCCAAAGACATAGCCCAGGAGGGGTGAATTCCGTCACCAAACTTTGTGTCGTTGTTCATGATAGTTGCATGATTATATGTGTTGTGTCCTTTATGGTTAACTTGCACATGTGAATTAATTCATGCTTGAAGAAACACCAAATTAACATGATGTTTTAAAAGGCCCATTTTCAATCTTGTCAACTGTAAGAGAACGATCTTCTTCCGCATTTTCAGATCAATCAAAACCATTGAGAAATGTACAATGTTACCTCATACACCAAGAGCATTCACCACCATACAAGCCAAGATAACTCCCAAAGACTTTTGATATTATTAAAGCAAAAATAATTTCAATAGAGTATGCCCAAGCCATGTTGATTTATCCTAGAGCTTTATTGTTATTTGCTTTAGATAATTGCCTTTACAAACTTTTCAACATTTACATATACATTCACCCCATTATATCATAACATCATCAACAATTATGTAGAAAGAACAATAACATCAGTAATGCAGCGGAATAATAAAAGGAACATCAGAAGAAAAGCATGCACAAAAGGGGACACCGGAATTTGGTTGGAGACTAGGGCAAAACCCCACAACGGGGAAAATTTGTAATCAATTCTTCCTCTTCTATTAGATTTCATCAATTGTCCAACTGAGATACAAAGTACATCAACAAAAAGATACATTATTGAATCAGGCCTCCTAGGGCCAACCTAAATCATTAGCACTATCAAGATATCAGCCATACATAAGGTTTTTGCTATCAGGGTCATTGCCATCCCGATTTCTGCCATTTTTGCAATGCCAAGGTTATGTTCTCCCTGTGACATTGTTCATATGCATATCACGAAACAAGGGCTATATATCATACTGTTGAAATGTGATGTAGAGGAACGACTGCCATATGCAATGCTGAAATCATTTGAATTGGTGTAGAGATCCATGAGCTAAGACCATACAAATATGTCGAGACCAAGATCATGAGATGTCTACCATGTCATATATATGAGATGTCTGCCATGACAAATATGTGGAGAATTGCCATGACCATGCATGAGATGTTTGCCATGTCAAATATATGTTGTTTGCCATGTCAAATATATGAGATGTCTACCATGACAAATATGTGGAGAATTTCCATGACCATGCATGAGATGTCTACCATGTCAAATATATGAGATGTTTGCCATGACATATATGGAGAATTGCCATGACCATGCATTAGATGTCTGCCATGTCAAATATATGTTGTTCGCCATGTCAAATAGTGGATTGCCATGGTGTGATATGGTCATGATCATTGAAATATAGAACGTAGGAATTAAAGAACCATAAGAAATACTGTTTGCAAGTCAACACAAGGATAATCCCTCAAAAATACATGTGCGATCTATTGAAGTTGAAGAGAGTGAGCAACAAGAATCTATGAAATATGTGCCAATGGAATATGTTATGCAAACCATAGTTAAAGAAATCTTGCCATAGAAAGTACGAGCAAGTTGTGAAGATAAGGATCGTGCTACAATGAAATCCAAGCCATTTAATTATGTGAGCGAGCCTTTGATTATATGTGCGAGCCCATAAGATAAAAAGCGAGCTACAAAAACTTCCCATACGAAAATGTGTCGACGTCCTTATTTCTGTCTATTGCGAGAGTCATTTCAGGGTTATCATAGATATGCAAGCCTCAGACTGTAACATGAAACCATCGAATTAGTGTTTGTTGCTATATTTCCAAATGAGAAAGGGAGGTGCTTATAGTTGAATGGTCATACAAATTGTGGATGAGCTGACTTGAAATCCCATGGGGGGAACCACAATTTTGAATTTGAATTTCGCTCCTAATTAATTTCCCTCCAACAATTGAAACTGACATAAATGAAGATATTAATAATTTCTTTATTTGATCCAATTAGGGAATTTCTCCATGGTTGCCAAATTTAACACTCCCTCTCAGCTAGGGAGAAATTTCCATTTGCATCATAAGCCTCATTTGGAACGCTACATCATGATGTATCTCAAGTGAACATATCTCAATCATAAGGAAGATAGACAACTTTATCATCAATAAGACCAATCTCGTATCGTCTCATAGAGGAAGAATTATACATAACTAGATCCTCCAAACCCTAGTAGACTTCAGGTCAAATCATATGACGTCCATCAACAAAATATCCATGTCATCATAATCTCGTCCTTTGATCATCAGTGGAATAATCTTGATCTATAGAAGAAGAAGAATCATCACAGGGGAGTCCATCTCTACCCACATCATAATTCGGGGGCCCAACTCAACCCTTATCATAGGGGAGCATCCTGCTTCCACTCTATATCCAATAATCAATTCAGTCATCTGAAGAAGAATCATCATTGTCATCAAGTCATATCTCGTCTCAACTCATTTCTATCCATCTCCAGCTGTTGAACAATCTTGACTTGAAGAGGGAGAATTTGACATCATAGGGGAGCAAGAGCTACCACCCTCTAACCAAAGACAATGAGGAAGGTCTAATGGGACAGTCTCACCCCAAGTCATCTCATCATTAGGGAGCTTTGGCTACCACCCTATATCGAGCAATAAGCGAGATACAACTTACCGAGCAAGGATCATAGCCATCCCATTGTCCAATCAATGGGCGAGATACCACTTGCTATGAGAGGGAAGTATCACATCCATCCTATTGCCTAATGATCTTCCCAACAATGACCCTTGAGAGACATGTGGTAGAACACCTGCAATATAATTTGAGCTTGGGTGAGATACCCGACTTACCAAAGGTAAGGATCACACGCCCCAAGCCTCCTCAACACATTGGCCAGATGGGGAGGGACGATCCTAACAAACCCGGCTTGTGGGTATGATGCCAATTGGGGTATACTCTACTAGACCAAGATAGGGGGAGATACTCGACTTGTCATAAAGGACAAGGATCACGCACACCCTATGGGTGACAATAGGGGAGCTACCTGACCTACTACAAGAGTAGGGATCACACACACCTATTGTCTAGAGATTTCTCAACCCCATGGGCACTCAATGCTCCATTCCTCACCCTGGGAGCTCAACAGGGGGGGAAGAGCTATGCTCAATGTTCTCGATTAGTGAGGACACCTTCCTCTAATCAGTGCCTTCACTAGGCTTATGGTTGTTAGTCGTGGCCATAGTGCATGACAACGAGAGATCATCGGGTCAACCACAATCATGCTTGTGTTGATTTTTGGTAACATCGGATGTGCTCTAGCCATGAAAATTGGTGGAGAGTCTAAGGCACATGAGATCTCCAAGACCTAGAAATCATTTGGAGAAATTCTACCCAGATGAAGAGATATTAAAATAATTAATATTTTTAATGGGTCCCTAAGTCTAAAATTAGGAAAATAAAAATTTAATGTGTATTAATATAAACTGGGTGAGAAAATTCTAAGTGACGAGGATCAAGCCAGTTCTAATCTTAGCTATTGATTAGGGACTTAATCTTGGCTGTTGAATCATCAATATGAAAAGTATGAGAGGAGGCTTGAGGGTTAGTTGGAGACACACCAAGAGAGATCAAGAATTCGATTTTCTGGGGCAAGGTTTGCTGAGGAAATTGAGTTAGTGATTAGTTGCAGCGAGGGGTAGTTCAACAAGGGATTTTCATCAAAGGCTGAAGAATACATAACAGAGAGGTAGTGGCGTGCTGGGAGAGACAGCGCAAGCCTAAGAAGGGTTGACACAGAGGCCGAAGGAGGCAGTGCAGAGGATGCAGAGGGCCGTAGAGGCTGACGCAGAGGGCTTCAGAGGTAGCACTGGGAAGATTTTGTGGGGCAGATTGAGAGCATATCAGTTGGGAGAGGGTGACGCAATTCTTGAAGAGTGACGTAGTTCCAAAGCAGTGCTTGGAGCAGCTTTCACTGTCTAGCACAAGGAACAACCGGAGTTGCTGTGGGGTTGATCATTCGATTGCTGATTTGTCGTAATATCTGTCTTTGTATAGAGGTACTATTGCCGAGGACATTCTCTGTTGGGTGAGCCATTCTGACACCCTAGTATTCAAGAAATCTGCTTAATAATAAAACCCTCATATCTACTACATCGGTTTTCTCGCATTGGGTTTTTCCGGGGATGATTGTCGAAAAATCACAGTGTCCCTTGTGTTATTTTTCTGTTTGCTTTAGTGCATGATTTGTATATTTGTGAAGGCTGCATTTGTGTTTACTTCGATGTTTATGTAACTAAATCACTTGTTAATGTAAAGAACAAGTAGGAGATAGTAAACCAAAAATTGCAGTAGGTGTTTCTGATGTATTAGATTCAGGAATTTTCACATGGTATCAGAGCAATTGCAGATCTGAGGTGACTGAAGACACCGACCGAGAAAATTTGAGAATGTGCAGCAGAGAAGCAACTGTCTTGAGAGACAATGCTGTTCCAGAGCCAAAGACGCAGAAGGAGGGACGCAGTGTAGAGAAGGTGACGCAAAGGCTCACGCAGTGCCTGTGTCAGCACTCTGAGCCAGGTGAAGGTGGCACAGTAGCTAGGAGGAGCCCACACAGTTGTTGTGTGAGCTATCCAGGCCAGCGCAGAGGGAGAGGGGTGTAGATCAGGCCTATGCAGTGCCAAGTCATCTTTCTTAGCCAAGAAGGATTGACGCAATGGCCAGGAGGCGCTGATCCAGCTCTCACTGTGATTGTGCAGAGCCAGAAGGGCTCAAATTCTTCAGTTTCCGGGGCTAAGGGAGCTGAGTAGATTTTGATTTGTGGAGCTAGTGGGACACTGTTTCCATGAGTGCAGAACAATGTTTAAGGACACTGAACCAAGGTAGAGGGAAGCATTACCTCAACAGATTTCTATCCAAGAAATCTAGATCCGGGTTGCAGCAGCAAAGGAGGATTGGAAAGGAGTGATTCGACAGTTGGCTAGAGGATTTTCGAAAGGGAAATCAAGACTCAGAGGGAGTCTAGAGAAGAGGAGCAGAGATGGTAGTGAACGGATTGAGGGATCAGGATAGATTGGACGGGGCTTCCAATTTTGTCATCTGGAAGGCTAGGATCTTGGATAAGCATGGCATCAAGGACTATGCCTTGAAAACAGTTGTTGTCCCAGTTGAGCCTAATGCAAATAAGAAGTATGAGGAGGCCGAGGCGAAGGTGAAATGCATGATTCTAGACGGGGTCAAGGATTATGTCATACCACATATTGCTGAGAAGAACACAACAAGAGAGATGTGGCAGACGCTGACCACCATATATCAGGGCTCTTCCGTTCAGTGGACGATGTTATTAGAGAATCACTGAGGTCATATCAGATGCAGAAAGGAGAGGAGATAGATCCATTCCTTCTTAGGTTGCAAGGGATTCACGACCAGCTTACTTCCGTGGGGTCCACACTAGATCTAGAGTTTATGGTCAGGATTGCTCTGAATGCAGTCTCTGAGCACTGGGAGACATTTGTCCAAAGCATTTTGGGTAGAGCTACTCTCCCCAGTTGGGAGGAGATGTGGGCAGCTCTTTGACAGGAAGAGATCAAGAGGTTGACTAAGGCGGGGAGTAGCGGTAAGTGAGTTTGAATCAAGAAAGAGGAGGGGGAGGCTAGCATTTGCGAGACAACAGGGGGTTCAGAAGAGGAAGAAGAAAGATGTCTCCAAGGTCAGGTGCTTCAACTGTGGGGAGCTAGGACATTATGCCTCTTAGTGCCCCATGAAGAAAGGCAAGGGAGAAGCTTCTCACTCAAAGGTTGCTCCAACAAAGGCGGAGAAGGATGTCGAGACTGATGACGATTGTGCCATGAGTGCCCATGTGCCTCTAGAGAAGAGGTGGGGAGACTTTGAGTTGTAGTCGAGAGGACTACATGCAGGGGTAGGATCCTTGAGGTGCCCAAACTCTTGGATCACATTCGGCTACGGGAGCCCTTAAAGACAGTAGCATGATGATAGGTGTCGAGTGGAGCAAGGTGTGATGGAGCGACAAGGCAGTGCTAGAGTGCAGAAGTCTGTAGCAGCGCAGTGGGCATTGCAGCAGTGCGAGAGGCACATAGGTGTTTGCAGCAGCGTAGTGTCAACAAAGGGAGCATAGGATAGCAGTTGAGGTAGCTTCAACATCACGAGGCTTCCAAATTGACTAGGATATCAGTATTTGGGAGAAGTCAGTTACTCACTTCTCGGTAACTGAGTTGCAGTGCAACAGTTAGCAGTGGCAGTGCTATGGGCAGCATGATGCAACAAGTTGAGAGGGAGCTGCGGTACAAATGTAGCAGTGGCAGTGTCATGGGTAGCAGTACAGGAAGCAACAGTGCAGCGGATGTAGGGCAATAGGCCAAGCATCAACACAGAGGACCGATGCGGAGGATCAATGTGATGCTTCTATTGTGAACCATTACTAGAGCATATTCCTCGCTAAGAGGGAGTGTTGATTTTTGGTAGCATCAGATGTGCTCTAGCCATGAAAATTGGTGGAGAGGCTAAAGCACATGAGATCTCCAAGATCCAGAAATGAGAAATTCCACCTAGATGAAGAGGTATTAAAATAATTAATATTTTTGATGGGTCCTTAAGTCTAAACTTAGGAAAATAAAAATATGAATGTGTATTGATATAAAATGGGTGAGAAAGTTCTAAGTGACGAGGATCAAGCAATTCTAATCTTAGCCGTTGGTTAGGGACTTAATCTCGGTCGTTGAATCGTGAACTGGAAAAAGTATAAGAGGGGGCTTAAGGGTCAGTTGGAGACACACCAAGAGAGATCAAGAATCAGATTTTCTGGGATGAGGTTTGCTGAGGAAATCGAGTTAGTGATTAGTTGCAGCGAGGGGCAGTTCAGCAAGGGATTTTCATCCAAGGCTGAAGAAGACATAGCAGAGAGGCAGTGATGTGTTGGGAGAGACAACGCAAGCCCAAGAAGGGCTGATGGAGAGGCCGAAGGAGGCAGTGCAGAGGATGTAGAAGCTGACGCAGAGGACGAAAAGGGCCGTAGAGGCTGACGCGGAGGACGCAGAGGGCTTCAAATGCAGCTGGGAAGATTCTATGGTGTAGACGGAGAGCAGATCAACCAGGAGAGGGTGACAGTTCCTGAAGAGTGATGCAGTTCCAGAGCAATGCTTGGAGCAACTTTCGCTGTCCAACAAAAGGAACAACTGGAGTCGCTGTGGGGTTGATCATCCAGTTGCTGATTTGCCAAAATATCTCTCTCCGGATAGAGGTACTATTGCCGAGGACATTCTCTGTTGGGTGAGTCATTCTGGCACCCTAGTTGTATTCAAGAAATCTGCTTAATAATAAAACTCTCTTATCTGCTGCATCGGTTTTCCCGCATTGAGTTTTTCTAGGAATGATTGTCCAAAAATAACAGTGTCCCTTGTGTTATTGTTTCTGTTTACTTCAGTGCATGATCTGTATATCTGTGAAGGATGCATTTGTGTTTACTTCGATGTTTATGTAACTAAATAACTTGTTAATGTAAAGAACGAGTAGGAGATAGTAAACCAGAAATTGCAATAGGGGTTTCTGATGTGTTAGATTCAAGAATTTTCACAGCTTGCTTGCCCATCAATCAAGAAGGTGATGGAGTCTCATTCCTTTTTCTGCATCATATCCTGGATATATGATCTGTCTTGAAACACATGATTTTCTGCGTGTTGAAATCTCACCATAAGTCATGGTCGAGTCCGACATATAAACAACTCTCAAAGAACTTGCAGCGAGTCATCAATGCATACAAAGTGCTCATATCCGGCATTGACCCAAACAACTCAATGAAGAGTTCAATCATACTACTTTATGTAGTACCAAGAGCATCGGTTTTCTGTTATCTTGTTATATAGGACATCAAATCACCTATTATATTAGAGCAAATATATGTCATAAAGAAACGAATACCTTATTCATTCCTTCTCTCTTTCACACAAGGAGGCAACAATCACAAGCCTAAGCTTGTCTTCATATAAGAACATTGTCGTATTCGTGGAGATGTCTTTGTCTCAGGGTCTATCTATCTTAGAGTGCACAATGCAAATAAAGAATTTAGCTTATCGTGGAAATCCATCAAAATTGTATTTGAAGAGGAGGCTCTTTCCACTGTTTCAGTGTAGTCCATCATGCCAAGCATACTTCCATTTACATGAAATCCCTCATCATCTCTTTGCTCCCTCTAGCATTGATTACTGAAGTGGTCCAATCCTGTCATAAATAAGTTGTCAGCGCATATAAGCAAATACCAAAGACATACCTACACCCTGAAGAAAGGTAGGTCTCTGCATTAGAAGAGCATCAGTCCAAATATACTAAGACCATAGGGCTTGCTCGAATCCATATGGGACTTTCTTTCATTATCACATTTTTGAACCATATCATCAAACATTGGTTCATCTTAGTTATCAATAATAGTACTTGTATGAGGACCATATCACTCTCTATCAGACTGTTGCCTTCAATCTACTCCCTATTGTCATCTTGCAATATCAAGTTCCTTTTCTTGCTCTAGCTTCCTCTTTCTACACTAGCTCTCTTCTCCTGCACCCTTTATCATCCAAATGATCCTCAAGAAGGATTTGCTATCACATACTCAACAAAACAGTAAATCTAAACAAGAACAATGTCATAAATCTAGAAGGTACTTATCTTTGATTGAAGGATGTCATCAACTACCTCTTGAGCCTGCCTCCAAGGGTCATTACTAACCATCATCCACATGTCAATGTTGCCTTCAATTTCTTCATCAATTGCCAGGCTCAACTAAGACTACTGAATATGTCATAGGTGCTAAAATAGCCTTTCATGGATCATGTTGGGTTTACAAGATCGTAGAGCTCAGGCCTTCGTCATATCCAAGCTCTTCTCCAAGCACACTTCAGGGGTCTCTTCCAAACCCTAACCTCATGATATCCACCAAACCCTAATAACTAGGTTTCCTAGGGTTTCCTTCGAACCCTAGCATTCTTTTAGGTCTCCACCATCTTCAATTGCCTCCGTCAACGATGTTTTCACAGGGGTGATGTCCATGACTTTTCTTCAGCCCAATTTTGATCCCATTTTGATTTATCTTAGAGCTATATTGTTCTTTGCTTTAGATAATTGCCTTTACAAACTTTTCAACATTTATGTGTACATTCACCCCATTATATCATAGCATCATCAACAATTATGTAGAAAGAACAATAACATCAGTAATGCAACAAAATAATAAAAGGAACATCAAAAGAAAAGCATGCACTAAAGGGGACACCATAATTTGGTTGGAGACCAGGGCAAAACCCCACTAGGGGGAAAACCCACAATCAATTCTTCTTCTTCTAATAGATTTCATCAATTTTCCAGCTGAGATACAAAGTACATCCATAGAAAGATACATTATTACATCAGATCTCCTAGGGCCTAACCTAAATCATTAGCACTATTAAGATATCAACCATACACAAGGCTTTTGCTATCAGGGTCACTGCCATCCCAAACTCTGCCATTTCTGTCATGTCAAGTTTCTGTTCTCCCTATCTCATTGTTCATATGTATATCACGGAATAGCGGCTATATATCATATTGTTGAAACGTGATGTAGAGGAATGAATGCCATACGCAAAGCTGAAATCATGTGAATTGGTGCAGAGATCCATGAGCTGAGATGATACATATATGCCAAGACCAAGATCATGAGATGTGTGCCATGTCAAATATATGTTGTCTGCAATGTCAAATATATGAGATGTTTGCCCTGACAAATATGTGGAGAATTTCCATGACCATGCATGAGATGTCCGCCATGTCAAACATATGTTGTCTGCTATGTCAAATAGTGGATTGACATGCTATGGTACTATCAGGGTCATTGACATACAGAACATAGGAAATTAAAGAACCATAGGAAATACTGTTTGCAAGACAACGCAAGGATAGCCTCTCATAAATACATGTGCGAGCCATCGAAGTTGAAGAGAGCGAGCAACAAGAATCTATAAAATATGTGCCACTGAAATATGTTATGTGAACCATAGTTAAAGAAATTGCGGCATAGAAAGTCGGAGCAAGTTGTGAAGATAAGGTTCTTGCTACAATGAAATCCAAACCATTTAATTATGTGAGCGAGCCTTTGATTATATGTTTGTAGGATGAGAAGCTAGCCACACAAACTTCCCATACGAAAACTTGTCGATGTCTTTAATTCTATCTATTGTGAGATTCATTTCAAGATTATCATAGATATGTGAGCCTCAAATTGTAACATCAGACCACCAAATTAGTGTTTGCCGCTATATTTCTAAATGATGGAGGGAGGTGCTTATATATAGTTGAATGGTCATACAAATTGTGGATGTGCTGACTTGAAATCTCATGGGGCGAACCACAATTTTGAATTTGAATTTCTCTCTTAAGTAATTTCCCTCCAACAATTGAAATTAACTTGAATGAAGGTATTAATAATTTCTTTATTTGATCCAATTATGGAATTTCTCCCTAGCTGCCAAATTTAACTTGCCAGATTTTCCAACCATGGGCAATAGAGAGCCCAATGGGCTTATTTATACAAGAAACGAAGAGCACATCCCAATGCAAATCAATCAAACAAGTGGCAAATAGGTGAAGATCCCAAGGAGGTCGAGTTTGCCAAGTGACTGCTAACTGTTGTGCAAGATCCCCTTCAAGGCTAGCGTACCTCCTCTGCCTGTGCATTTTCCCTTAACTTGTTGGTGTGATTTACAACTGTGGATTAGAGTTTGCCATGTGGAGAATAAGTAGAGATGAGAGGGAGCAAATCATCACACAATTCAACCCCCAACTGCTTGTGATCTAGCCTTAAACAAGTTTCTCATGTTGTGCTACGTGGAGTCTCCAATAGAAGGCTGCATAGGATTCTTTTCAGTTGGCAGTTTACAAGTGTAAGGCTGTGTGATAGCTGGCAGTCCACATGTGGACTTCAGTGAAGGTGGGAGTGGAGACATACTCTACTATGAACTAAGATAACTCAAACATAAACTGTCCCATAAATCCGTGATGATCTTTGATGGAATCTTGCTGCTGACTAGGAGATTTGTGAGCCAACAAGGCATAGTCAACTCGGCCTCGTTAAGAACTCAGACTTTGTTGATGACTTGGCTACATAATCAACCTACCATCTGATCCTTGTCTTTGATTTTCCATGTCATTTTTGACTTGGAGACATATTAAATTTGTGTCTAATTATTATAATTTTTTGATCTTTTCTCTACTTTTTGCCACTAAATTTAGAGAAAATGGGATTTGACGGGGTAATAGTCATTTTTGACCCCCTAAAGGTGGTCTTGGGATAATGTTGAGGTTGTGAGCACAAATTTCAAGTACCCACATGCCATCAACATATCTAAGATCCACTTCTTTACAATTTTACATAGAAGATTAATTAAAATCCGTCCTATGGTAAATTTTAATTAATTAAAAAATCCTATAAAAACCTAGTCAAATTCCATGACACTTTAGATATGACCTAGCAATGGTAATATACATTGAGTTTAGGCATTAGGATGGACCCAAGGCCTAGTTATCAAGCCACGCTCCAACTTTGGGGGTGTGTGAGTGAAAAAACTCAGTTAGTTATTTATCGCTGAAAAGTGAGAATAATTAGCTAAGTTAAAAAAATACTCTAGAGTAGAATCACTTGATAACTGGGTCCCAAGTCGCCTAAGTCTGTTACAAAATTCATCATGCTAGCGATAGTTAATATAATTCCCTCGAAGGGGTGCAGAATTTGAGAGAGGAGAAAGAAAGGGGCATAGGTGCCTTGCTGACTTCTAAGCTTTTGAAAATTTGATGAGTGCCTTGTACATTAAGCCATGGGTTCCTTAGATCTTGCTAGGTACACCTTAGCAGGTAAGAATACACTATGATACTTTAATGGTTTTTTCTCGTAATGATGTTGATCTCACTTGATCTCGAGGGTATGTTTTAGGTGGTTCATTACACATGCAATAGAGATCCCTTGAGGGATGGCTTGACACCTCTCCAACACCATTCAAAGGACATCAACCCCAATTTTGAGAGCACATGTGAATTTGTAGCTCCAACATTTGCCTCCTAAGATGAACATTGGAACTTGAGGAGCCTCCTATATGTATGGCCCTTGCTACACCTCTAGATGCTAAAACGTTGAGCCAAGGAGCCAAGGCATTGACTTGATTTATGATGTGTGCCTAGATGGACTTGGGATGCCCCCAGGCTGGCCTTGACCCTATTTGATGGATGTTGCCTTGTTCTAGAGCCTAGATGATGATCGATACCACTGATATAGTTTGGGAGGGATAATACACCATGCCTAGATGCCAATGCTTGCTCCTGAGGTTGCCATGTCATTCATACATGCCCTAGAATGGTGACATAAACCTTCTTGATGATGATGTCACGGTGGAAGAGATGTTACTTGGAGATGTACCCATGCACTTTAGTGATTTACCTTGGAGTGAGCAACACTCTTGGACCCTCTTTGTCACTTGCTTGATGGAAATGTCCATGCTAGGAGGATGATATCATGTTGGAGTGCATTTATGCCCACACATCTAGGAGATTTATGAAGTATTTTTATATTTTATCATTTTGTAATTGTAAGGTCGACTTGTGATCTTTAGGCCTAGTTGAACACTCCAAGCAAACTTTTAGGGTTTTTGTTGTAAATTTGTGAAAAGTGTAACTTCACTTGCATGATTATGACCTTTATAAGCATTTTTATATAATTGAACAATACAGTGTGGTGACTGATTGCTGGTGGAAACTATATAAATATAATAAAATTATTACTGATGAAATTCATTCATGTTTGGATCATCGTACCAAAATGTATGAATGCATGTTTAATGTTAATTATGCATTAATGAACACCAAATTCAAAGTGATCATGTATTAATGCTTAGTTAAAGAATTATGCTTTAATTAATTAATAATAATGATTAATTATAATATTAATTAATTAATTTTGATTAATATTATTTGAAAGTTGAAAAATCCAAGGAGAAGGGATGATGGTCATATTTTTAGGAAGACGGGGTCTTACGTGAACCACCATACCCATCTCACCTAATTTAATGCCTAACCCTTGTGGCTAGGAAGGGTCGCTCTAATTAGACTTGGCCATTAATACAATGGTAATGCCATTCATAATTTGTTCCCTTCTTGTGAATCGAAAGGGTAACTTGCAAAGGAAGGCAACATGAGGGCAAGAGGTCCTCTTGGCCATGCCTGAATAGGTAGTTGAATGACATAAGTATGTTGGCCACATGGAGGCTAGGGGTTTGATTTTGGATTCTTAGAGGATTTTTGTGGAAGAGCCAACATTGGGAATAGCTCATGGAGAGCACTCACTGCACTGGACTGTGACCACTCAAATATTCAATTTTAACGTGGTATTACCAGATTAGGTGTTGAGGGAGATTGAATTACATCATTAGGTGCTTGCAGAGGCTAAGAAACCACTCTTTGGCTGATAAACCGCTAGTGCTTGTCTCCAGTTGAGAAACCACCCATACAATGAAACTTTGGTGCTTGTAGTTGGCTGAGAAACACTAGTGGTTGCTATGGTTGAGAAACCACCAGTGCTTGCCAGACTATTGATAAACCACTGATAAGTGATATCAATCCCTTAGTATATTTGGTGTATTGCCTGATGAATTTTAGATCTCAGAGTCTGGACCTATCATGGGGGTGGCGAGTTACGAGACAAAATAGCGTAACTGCATACGGTTGGGAAGATAGTGTGAGGCCCTTCTTCTGTCATCAACTGAAATCGACTTAGCTAGATAAGGCACATGGCCTGGATATTGTTTAGGAACATTGATTTCTCATATAAATGCCCGTGTATGAATTATGTTGAATTTTTAATTTCCTTCTTCATTTGCATTTTTTGGATAATTGATAGAGGTATTTGTAGTGTGTGGCCGCATATGAATGGAATATCTTAATTTCACGAATATGTTGATATAGTAACAATGCTTTGATTATATTTTTTAGAAAGATACATGTGTATCGAAAAAATTTACTGGGCCGTGCCCTTACTTTGTTTTTGCTTTGATTACATAGGGCAAACCTTTGTTTTTATCATGTATTTGTCCCCAAATCTACTTAGTGTACATATGAGATGTAATGACATGTGAAATTATGTGTTATTGTCGTGTTAAATTTAATGGAGTGGTGCGCCTTAGTTTTTAACAATGAAGCTTGGCAAAGGTTAACGCCCAAGCAATCACACACACACACACACACACACACACACACACAACCTTTACTTTTACTATTGTCATTAATGGGCTATCAACACCACCCATCCACTTAAACAACACCGAGTTAATATACGTGAACGTTGTGAGTGACTTCATGAAAATTGGGAATTCAATGTAAATAAATCAGCCCCTAGGTGGCATATTGTTTAACGATATTAATGTTGAAATTTCCGGCCTGGGCATATATTTAGTTCGCCCCCCAGGCCGCATATAGCAATGTTGCACGACTTGTACTTGGTAAATACTCCGTTGACATATCACTTGCTGACTCGGGAAGACTCAGGAAAGATTCAGGAAAGACTCGACAAATAGAAAAAACTAAAAGATATCTCATTTTTTTTGCGTAAAAGATAAATTAATGGGATTTCGAACACATACAAGTTATAAACCATGGTTTATAGAAGAATTCGTACAATCATCTCATAAAATATGATCATATAACTAGGGTTGCAAGGTAGTGGCACCCTTGCCTTTGAATTGCTCCCGAAATTCGCTCCCGTCGCACTCCCGCAAAAAAAATTCGCTCCCTAGTATTTTTCATAAATTTTTTGTCACAAAGATGTTCCAAATGCAATTTTTTTCAAAGAAACAAGATTTTTTGAGTAGGGCAGCCTAATATTCAAGCTTATGGCCCTAGTATTGATATGCAATTCATGGTAATGTTAAATTCAGTAAAAGCAATATTCTCCTTTATCTTTCATTTTCATCCTTTTACTTAAATTTTTAACATTATCATGAAATGAATTAGGATGTTTGAGAGTGGTTCCAACCTCATTGGATTTCAAGTGGAGAAAGTAGAATTTTAGATCTCACTCAAAATCCAACAGAGTTATCAGTTTTTCCGGATTTCAGGATTGGGGGGATTGCAATGTTTCCATTGGATTTTGTCATGTATTTAGGGTATGGGACTCATATTTAATCAAGAGCACCAAGCCCTCTACGTACCTTCATGTTATTGACATTGATTGTCGAACTCCTCTATCATGTCCCTACTAAAAATGTACCCATCACTCAAACAAAATCTTAACTTGACATGCTACATTTTTTCTATCTTATGTTAATTGCTTAGAGGGTGATATTAATGACAAAGATCCCAAGATAGGCAATGATTTTGATGATATGTAACTATTTGTTGTAGCATGATCTTTTTGGATGCTAGAGGCCATCTAGAGACTATTTGTTGATGTATTTTCAGTTTAGAGATGGATTACGCTCGATTCTATTTTGGTTATGTGCACCCTTACATGTTATATAAATGAGAACTTGTAACTTGTGGACGTGGTTGATGAAGATTATAACTTCTAGATGATTGATGTTATATGGTGTAATCCATGTTTTTATATCTAATTCATCATTCTACATGCTTTTGTTGACATATATGCACCAAAATATATAAAAATATATTTTATATAAAAATTCGCTCTCGATTTGCTCCCAAACCGGGAGCTTTTGAACATGTTGCTCCTCGCTCCCGCTCCTCATTTCTGCTTCCGCTCTTGCTTCCAAGTAACCTTGCATAACATAACACAATTGAGCTTTACACTCAAAATCTTTAAAAGCAAATTGAAAATTGATTTCATAAACAAAATCACATATGGTAGCAACTTGCAAGTTCTCCATGAATCATAACATAATTAGGAAACCAAAAATAGAAAATGTCTTCATGTGTAATGTCATGTCTCATGCATCAACACGAGGATGCAAAGATCTAGTGCCAACGTTAGTGGGCTCAAACAACAACTGTGAGGTAGGTGTGTTTGGAGTTTCCATTTGAGAAAATGCCAGACCAGAGGGATCCTGTGTCTCCTCATCAAGCCAACTCAAATCATCAGTAGGAAAATCCACAACCCATTTGGACTCTAGATCAGTGTCATCTAATACAGTTGGATCTAAATCCTTTGGACACATTTGTTTAGTGAGCAACTGAAGGTTGCAATAGGTATACTCAAGCTTCTGCAACTGCTCATGCTCCAACCTGTTATGCTTCTTGCTATGGATGTGCTTAACCATTGACCAATTGCGCTTGCATCCTAAAGCACTACAAGGTTGGTTTAGAACTCTGATTGCAAATTCTTGCAATTCTGGTGCCTCAGTGCCACAATCTATCCACCAATTGGCTGTAAGAAAACAACAAAAAAGTTTAGAGTGTTGCAAATTGCAATGCCAAACATAAAGAATTTGTAGAATTTAAAAACTGAATCTTACATGGAATTTTCTTGTCCCTAAATTGTAGGGTTGAGCTAAATCCAAACATGCCAGATGCTTCCTTGTACATGTCTCTTTGCAAATTGATTTTGTCTTGGATTTCTTGGCTTGGGAACATCCTCTCAATGCATATTATGACACCTCTCATCACCTCAGGATCTTTTTGAATATTAGAGTCCTCATTATAGAATATGCTTGGATTTAGATGTGCTCCCGCTGCATGCAGTGGTGAATGTAGTTGTTTGTCCCACTTGGAATCACTAATTTCCCATATAGGGAGATATTTAGATGAATCTCCCCTATAAAAAGCCTTGATGGTCTCTTTAGCCTTGTCCATGCTCTCATATATGTAGCCCATTGGAGGCTTGTCTCCATCCATGATCCTTAAGACTTTCACAAGGGGCTCGGTTAAGCAACAATCTTAGTGACTTTCTTCCACAACTCCTCTTTGAAGAGAGACACCTTCACAACCATGGCATCTAGTTTTGTGCAGAGTTTCCAAAATAACCATTGTTGGCTACAAAACATCTGTCTCAAAGCTTGGTACTCATTCAAAAGGCTTTGGAGGGAGAGGAAATTAATTGCAAACTGTGTGACAACGGGCCAACTGAGCTCACCCTTTGTGAATTCTCTCATAAGACAACACTCAATCATGGTTATAAATGTACTTGGTTATTTGTTTTCACTCTACAACATCTTGCACCCATGACAACTTCTCGATGGCCTCTAAAATTAGGTCTATGTAATGGGTAGCACATGGGCTCCAAAAAATGGTAGGATAATTTTTGGTCAATATTCTTCCTGCTGCAACATAATTTGCAACATTGTCCATGATTACTTACTTGGACAACATTTTTTACCCCAACTTCCTCCACAACTTCTGACAACATTAAAAAAATCAGATTTGCATCCTTTACATGTGAAGATGCATCAATGGACTTCAGGAACATGGTTCCTTTAGAGCAAGCAACAATAAAGTTGATGATTGTTCTACCCCTCTGATTTGTCCACCCATCTGACATAATTATGCACCTAGTGGTCTTCCATGACTTTTTAATGTTGTCCCACTGTGCCTTGACACATTCAAACTCCTCATTAAGTTCTCTCTTCCTAAGTGAATTATAAGAAGGTGCTTTGTAGCTAGGGCTAGCACATGCAATTGCATCTACCATGGGGTGAAAGAAAGGTGACTTTGCATAGTTAAATGGGAGGCTATCATGATACCAAAACCTCTTCAGTGGCATAGCTACCTCCTATTTCCTTTTTTCATTAAAACTTTACAAGCTTGGGTGAGATCCTAGACTAGTGCGAGGAAGGAAGAAAGGAGAGGTTATATGAGATGCATTTCCTACAACATTTGATGAGGCAAAACCTGTAGGAACATGTTGACTCTATGTCTGAGATCCACCCACTGCTGCAACTTCACACTTCATTCTTGCTCTCTTAACATTCATTTCCTGAATGACATCCAAATTAGCTTGCAATTTGGCTGTGACTTTGGAGGGCATTGATCACAAAATGACACATCTTTACTCACTATTCTAGCCAAGTTGTAATTCAATCTATTTATGCCCCCACACACCATATTGGGACACAAATTGCTTTTGACTCACATTAGAATTGAGAATTTCACGAGTACCATATTCCTAGGCTTCATCAAGAGGACTTTTAGACTTGGATTTAGGAATGGAATTTATGGATCAAGATGACAATTTGATTTCGGAAAGAAAAAATATATTTTTTTTAATCGCTGAGGCCTACAACAAAAAAAAAGCCCCACAAAGGCCTTTAACTATACCTCCAGGAGAGAGGTGGGGAGACATTGAGCTCTAGACTCCAGAGTTGGGCAAAATATTTTGAGGAGAGCGTCAGAAAGGTGGTGAGCATCAGATAGGTGTTTAGCATCAGTAGGTATTTCCTCTTGGATCATTACCCTTTCTACAGGGGTCCACAATATTTAGTAGTAGATGGATCAATGATTAGGATGCCGCAGTCAGTTCTCGAGGGACAACTACAATACTTGTTGCAGTCAGATGTTGAGGGGTGCAAAGCAATTGTAGTGTAGACAATTACTCAGTGGATAGTGCAGAGGCTAGTAGCAGTTAGAGACTCAAGAGACAACTACATAGCCACTCCAGTGGCACAATTGATTCAAAGATCAGTTCTCAGCTGTAGTAGTTGTAGCAACAGTAACAACATGAGATTGGTTGCAGTGTAGTGCAGAGTTGGCAGTAGTATAGGGTGTACAATGCAGTGTCAGCAGCAACGCAAAATGCAGATTGGTTCAACTCAGAGTAGTAGATGAATTAGAGTTGCGCAGTAGTTGGTGGGCAGTGGTAATTGTCACAGTTGTTTCAACGTGTATGGGAGGATGTTATGAGATCGTCTAGAACACCTTCCCCGCTAAGAGGGAGTGTTAGTTTTTGATGATTGGGTAGCATCGGACAAGTGTTCTAGTCTCGACTTTGTTCAGAGAGGCTTAGAAACACAAGAAATCCAAAACCCATAGAAGTTTTAGGAGAAAACACCCAGAGATGGCTCAATTAAGTTAATTAATCAATAATTAAATTTTTCCTAAATCTAACTTAGGAAAATATTAATTAACTAGAAAGGTGAGATTTCTCTAAATACTCACATGGATTGACTCATAAATGATCTTAGCCGTTGATGAGGACTTAATCATGGCCGTTGGTGAACCAATAAGAGATTATAAGAGGTCGATGGGGTTGGAGCAAAACACACACGAAGAGCAAGTTTCCTTGGCAGATCGATTTTCTAGAGCGCAACATTTAGTCGGAAGAATTCGAGCCAAAAGGATTCGGGAGCAAGAGGGAGATCATAGCAAATTTTCGGAGGAGGATTCCAGATACAAAAGAGTCAATTGAGAGAGGGACGAGTTTTCCTCAAGAAGCTGCGCAAGGCCCGCTCAGAGAGCTTCAGAGGAGAGTTCAATTCAACCAGAAGAGGAGTTGATTCATTTGATGGAGGCTGAGATAAATTCCAAGAGGCCAAGCGAGTCACTTCCAGGGCCAAAGACAGGGCCAAGCGAGTCACTTGAGTCATCATGTAATGTACTTGTCAAAAGAATAAAGAAAATAATTACTATTATTATTATTATTGTGACTTATTAAAGCATGGGTTTCATGCTTGGGTCACCATGTTTTAGGTCAAGGTCCCCATTGAGGACTTCTAGGATTTATTCTGAGTCTATGGAATTATTATACATTAAAAGAGACCCTTATTGGCTTTTGAATCATGTAAAAATATTTAGTATTGAGTCAAATATGAATTATGGAACCTCCACACCATGTCGGTCTAATGGAAGATCAAGTCGGCCTAAGACCCTATTCGACCCCACAAAAAGCCTATAAAAGGCAGGACATTGAATTCATTTGGAGCATCACTTCTCGTCAAGTTCGAATTCTCTCTACTGGGCAAAAGTGCGAAGTGCTCTTGTTGCTTGGAAAGTCTGTTGTTGGGAAGCCGAAGTGAATGCGAGTTTGGGTGAGTCTAAGGAGATAAGGAAAATCGAAATTTTGGTGGTGGTCTCTCTCTGTTTCATGCTCTCGATTGGGAGATCGAAGTCTTCCAAGTTGGACTACTCCCGAAAGCTGTTAGTTGCTGCATAGTCGAAGTTATTGGGAAGAGGTCAAACTTTTGGACGCTGACTTGGTGTGGAGGGAAGGTCTGGTCTTTGTCTAGGGTGAAGAGTCTCAAAGAATACTATTTGAAAGGAAGAATTACTTTGGTTGGGTTTTTCCCTCGAGGGGGGTTTTGCCCTGGCATGTGCCTACATCTTTTGTCCATTGTTTTATGTGCTGCTGCTTTTGGTAATTACTTGATGAACTAAAGAAAGAAGATATAAAGAATTGTAATAATAAGAAACATCACAAGTAATTATCAAGATCAAAAAAACCTTGACTACCTTTCTGATTTTCCAACATGGTATTAGAGCTTTGGTGAAGAAATAAGAAAAAGGCAGATCCATTCATAGGCACTATCTCAGGGAAAGAGTCTATTATATTCAAGGAATATGTCTAACTCAATCAAGGGTGAGAACAAACTTGAAGGAGCATCTAACTTCAGATCTTGAAAGAAGAGGACTAACCTAATCCTCGAGAAGAACAAGGCGTTGGATCTGGTAAAAGGAAATGTAAAGAAGCCCACAGAAGAAGCCAATGATGTCGACAAAGCGAAATTCAGGGATTTAGAATTGGTGGCTGACTCTAATGGTAGAAGGGATAAAAGATAATCTTGTCCCATTCATAACCAACATCGATCATGCTCAAGAGGTGTATGAAGCCTTGTCGAAGCTGTTCACTATTAAGAACATTGGTCAAGTAGAAAGTTTGAAGAATGAGCTGAGGACTACAAAGATGACTAAAGAGGATATTGTGGCAACCTTCTTTGTGAAGATAGCTAGACTCAGGGATGATCTTTTGGCCATTGATGAGATTGTCATGGACAAAAAACTTGTGATCACTGCGCTATTAGGATTGCCACCCTCTTGGGGTGCATTTGCTGCAGGTCTCAACAGTTGGAAGGTAGCTCCCACCTTTGAAGAATTATGGACCGCTCGTAGTCAAGAAGAATTAAGGATCTGAATGGTTGCCAATCCTGAAGGCGTATCAAATGCTTATGTTGCTCAACATAAAGGAAGGAGATTGAAGGGATCGAGGAAGAAAGTTGACATGTCCAAGATAGAGTGTTATCAATGTCGTAAAAAGGGTCACTACAAAAGTGACTGTCCCGAGAATCCAAAGAATAAGAAGAGAGGAAGAGATCAAGCCAACTTTGCTGAAGAAGGAGACTCAAAGAAAGTCAAGCTCGAAGAACCTGACATTAGGGACTTACACTATTAAGTCCTTTACTTGAAGCTTTACATATCTTGTTTTACATATTTTAGAATTTATAGGTTTTTAACATATTTTGGAAAAGACATTTTTGTATTATTTTATGTTTGTAGGCTTCCCTCAAGCTTTGGAGGGAGCCCCCAACAACTCTCAAAGATAAGTATCTCATGTATTTTCAATTGAGTTCATGTACTCATTTAGTTTGGATTATATTAAATACTAATCTCCTTTCTCCCTCAGTTGTCTTGATTAGGGAAAACATCTGCAAGGAGGAGGGTCTCTCAAGACAAGGTTAGTCAAGAAACAAAGGTATGCTTTGAATACATTGATTAAAAAGATTATTCATTTGATGATCTATTACTAACTTTGATATGACTAGCTGTATTGAATCTTACTGACTCTTGTTTGGGTGATTCATCTCTTGATAAATCTACCCACCCCACTCATATTCTTGATTGACTATGTAGAACCCTAGACAAGTTTTGGAAAACCCTAACCGAAGGTTATGCTATTGTGAATGTTTGAAAACCCTAAACTGCTTAGGGTGATTACGAAATGCTAGTTGAATTTTTATTGATGATGTCTTGTTTGGGATTTTGGTGTGATCTGGAAATCCTAACTTGTTAGGGTTGAATGATGAGGTCTAAAATCCCGAACCTTTGAAGTTTTGGTAATATAGGGTTTGCAATGTTCTACATTGGAACCCTAGCTCATTAGGGTTTGGTGGAATGTATGTTCTACATTGGAACCCCAACTCATTAGCGTTTGGTGGAATGAGTGAGCAAGACCCTTGTATCGTTTTAGAATTGATTTACTTGGTATGTGTGTGTTTTGATCAAACCCTAGTGTAATCAAAATGATTGTGTGTCTAACTCTTATTTGATATCGTTGTGAAGTTGGGTTTGACTAACGCATGATATGAAATATATTTGCATGATGATGAGTCCTTTTGGTTGAAATCCTAGGTTGGTCTAGGTCATGATGTATTAATGTTGTTAGACATATGATATGCTTATGTATGGTTATGAATTCCTAGATATGTGTGCTGACCTAGTCATTGATGGTCATGAGTCTTAGGATTTAATGGAAGTCCTTGTCTGAGATTCTAGGATGATGATATCTGGAAATCTAGGGTGTTATAGCTAAACTGTAGTGAAGTTAAAATTGTCTAGTATGTGTGATATAACAATCTAAAATCTATTAGATGATTGTTGAAAATGAAAAATATAGGGTTTAACAGTTAAATCCTCGTAGTGACATTGTTTAGTGTGAAATGTAACAATATGAGATCCATGTATTTAATGATTGTTGAGATTGTGGAATTCTAGGGTTTTGGAGTTAAACCGTAGTCAAAGTAAAATCTGTGAAATGTGATGATTTGAGATCTATGTAAGATTGTTGAATTTGTGAAAATGAATTCTAAGGTTGAACCTTAGTTGAAGTAGAAATCTCTAATGAATGTTGACTATATGATAATTTGAGATTTGTTGAAATTTGAGTATTTGGTTAAGATTGATGATTGAACAAAGATATAGGGTTTGCAACTAACCATAGTAGTAGTTGGTCATGTTAGTCACTAATTGATGGTTGATTGAAAATCTAGGATTTTGGAACTAACCTTAGTGGAAGTTGGTCAGGTTAATGACTAAGTTGGGATTGAATGTGATTGACTCTTTTGTATGAAATCTAGGATTTGTATGAATCCCTAGTGAGAAGTCTAACATATGTATTTTGAAAGGTTGTTAGATGCTTTGTAGTTCTGTATGTGTTTTGAATTGTTTCTAGAGTTTGCTATATGTTGAAGTAAGGTATGTCATACCTTTGGAAGTCACATTGAAGCCCTAGATGGAATGAATGTTGTTATGAAGTAGTCTAGGGTGTATGACAAAGTCCTTAGCAAGATGTTGAAGAGTATATGTCTCTTGTTTATAATTAAGTCTGGGTATCTGATATGAATAAAGTTGAAATGCTTTCGTGTTTTTGATATGGCTAACATCATGTTTCTATGGATTTGGTTGTACTTGCTATTGAAGTTGTGTAGGTGCATAATCTTCAACTTGGTGAAGATGTTCGTTGATGTGATAAGCATGATGAGGTTGACTCTGGTGAAATGGTTGGAAGCCACGAAAGATTCTTTGATTAGGAAGAAGTTGATCTTCTGGAGGAAGCATGAATAGGAGAGATCTCCCTAAGTTTAAGAGGGAGTCTGGATAAAGAGGTGATTTCTGGTTGAGAGGGAGGGCATAACTTGGTACTAATTAAAGAATGAATTTCCGAGAATATGTTGCTGCATGAGAAGTAGGAAGGAAATCACATGATTGTCGAATATTTTGTCAAAGATTCAGTTGATAGTCCTACTATGAAAAGTTGAGAAGCAACATCAAGTTGTCTGAAAGACCCTGGAGGTTTGTATTTGATTATGTATATGTGAGAGTATATTATTGATTGGGGTTGTGTTTGTACAGGTGAATCTCTCAAAGGATTTGATAGCTTGCTGGTTACCAATCAATTTGATTGGGAGAGATTGGTTATTCTTGATTTGCTGGATCAAGGGGTGTCAAGGCTTTGTGAGTGAAGCATTGCATCAAAGGACATCTGGCCAACACATTATGTTGATGTCTAGAATTTGGAAAGGTGACGTTGATCATTGAGCTCTGTTTTGGATACACACCTGGATTTTGGGTTGATGGTTAGCAAGTAAGCCTGATGGTACCTAGAACAGCTGAAAGCTTGAGTCCATCTTAGTCCCACCTGGATAGATTTCCTTGGTCAGGAATCTAGTCCATGGCATTTCGGTGCCTAAACTATTGAGTGACTGTTTGGATAGATTGCCCTAGTCAGGGTTCTAGTCCATGGCATTGTGGTGCCTAAAGTTCTTCATGATTCATATAGTTTGAGATCTTCCATTGAATATGTACATTATGAATACCTCCCTAGTTAAGAGGGAGTGTTGGAAAATGTAACTATGTTCAGTCTTCAATAATGTACTTGAGTCATCATGTAATGTACTTGTCAAAAGAATAAAGAAAAGAATTATTATTATTATTATTGTGACTTATTAAAGCATGGGTTTCATGCTTGGGTCACCATTTTTTAGGTCAAAGTCCCCATTGAGGAATTCTAGAATTTATTCTGAGTCTATTGAATTATTGTACATTAAAAGAGATCCTTCTTGGGCTTTTGAATCATGTAAAAAGGTTTAGTATTGAGTCAAATATGAATTATGGAGCCTCCACACCATGTCGGCGTAAGGGAAGATCAAGTCGGCCTAAGACCTTATTCGGCCCCACAAAAAGCCTATAAAAGGAAGGACATCGAATTCATTTGGAGCATCACTTCTCGTCAAGTTCGAATTCTCTCTACTGCGCAGAAGTATGAAAATCTCTTGTTGCTGGGCAAAAGTGCGAAGTTCTCTTGTTGTTGGGAAACACTGTTGTCGGGAAGCTGAACTGAATGCGAGTTTGGGTGAGTCTAAGGGGACAAGGAAAATTGAAATTTTGGTGGTGGTCTTTCTTCGCTTCGTGCTTTATATTGGGAGATCGAAGTCTTCCAAGTTGGACTGCTGCCGGAAGCTATTAGTTGTTGCATAGTCGGAGTTGCTAGGAAGAGGTCAAACTTCTGGAGGTTGACTTGGTGTGGAGGGAAGGTCTGGTCTTGGTCTAGGGTGAAGAGTCTCAAAGAATACTATTGAAAGGAATAATTACTTTGACTGGGTTTTCCCCTCGAGGGGGGGTTTGCCCTGGGATGTGCCTACATCTTGTGTCCATTGTCTTATGTGCTGCTGCTTTTGGTAATTGCTTGATGAACTAAAACTTAAATAAAGAAGATATAAAGAATCGTAATAATAAGAAACATCACAAGTAATTATCAAGATCAAGAAAATATTTACTGCCTTTATGATTTTCCCACAAACCAGAGGTAGTGTGAATTAGCTTGCCCAAAGGCTCACGTAGGAGCATTTTGTGTAGCCCAGATTGGCCAAATTTCGGAGCAGAATCAGTTGTGATGCTAAGGTATTGGCATCACAAATATTTTGCTAGTATTTCTCTCAGATTGGATTGCTAGATTAAGCATCCAAATTGTACTCAGATTTCTGCTACTGCATCATAATAATAAAACCCTTATTTGCTGCACCGATTTTCCTGCATTGGGTTTTTCTGGGGACAATTGTCCAAAAATAACTGTCATATTTTTATTTGTGTGCTCTCTATTTCTCAGTTTCCAACATTTTATTTCCGCAACATTTTTATTGTGAAGAAATTGTAGTGTGATTAATTTGTTATTTTTCCGTAAACAAAATAAATTGCATAAATTAATCGAGTTAGAAGAACTAATTCTTGTTGCTGCATTTCGAGGAAAACTTCACACAAATTGGCTTCTCTATCAAGGGATCACTTTCACCCATTGAATGAATATATATTAAGATCATTGTATTGCTCATTTCATACACACTCAATGACTCACATATCTATTGCGTTTCTGAGGTTTGATGATATTTCTATGGATTGCAAAATTTCCTGTAGCTCGCACTTGCATCTATGGCTTGTATTCTATTAGTTGCTCGCACCCTGTCTCAAGCGGTTCGCTATTTTAGAGGCTTGCATTCGTTTTCTTTTCTTAGGCTCAATTATATCTCTGACCCATATATGTTTTCTATGGCTCACACTTACCTTTTGAGGTAGCCCGCATCACTAAGCGGCTCGCTTGTATATCTGTATGACTCACATGTATCTCGGTGGTTTATATATTTACCTTCGATGGCTCGCTTCTATGATCAGTGGCTCACATGTTATATCCTGTGGCTCGCATTACAATCTATGGATTCACATTACCATTCCTGTGGCTTGCACTTCTGTAACTGAAATCTAGATTTTTATGACTCACATCACTATTATGGTTTTCATCTCTGTTGTGACTTGTATGACTTGCATCCATATGCTGTGGCTCACACCTATGTTGTAGCTCGTACTCTATTCCCACAACCCACATCTTTTAGTGGATCACATATTCTGTGGCTCATGTTATTTATAAGGATCACATTTAGTTCATTGTCATCTCATTGTGCATCGATCTATACATAAGTGACATCGCACTACTGTGGCATTACATTTATGACAGTGGGATCACGTCATTTACGAGTATACTTTGAGGGGCTCGACAGAACATAGTAGCTCAAATCCATTTTCATGGCTCGCATTGTTACTCTTTAGCTCAGATCTATTCTCCTTGGTTCGTATTGTTATTCTTTGTGATTGCAGTTTAAGGAAATTCTCATATGGCACAGTAACCTTGATGATTTATATGACAGTGATTTTGAGATATATGACAGTGAACACGTAAACTTGTTGACAATGATTTTGAGGTATATGATAGTGACTTGGACAGAGTTATATTAGTGACTAGGAGGCACGTGACAATACCTTTGATATGAAAGTATTCCTTGTAGTAACGTTGACATAGCAGTAACCCTTGATATGGCAGAAGCGTAGTATGGCAGTGACCTTCGCAGTATATGGATAGAGATGTATGGTAGCTCATATGATAATGATTGGTACGACAGTGCAATGATGTATGACTTGACATGACAGTGATGTATGACTGAACATGAGAATGATGGATGATAAAGATGATATGATAGTGATGGCAGACCCTCTATGACAGTAACAGTGAAGTATGACAGTATCTATGTTCTTATGTCAGCATGATATGGTCTGTTGTTGGATTGTCCCTAGGTGGCCTAATGTAATTGATAATGATGTCTCATGATATTGTACTTTGTATCTCAGCTGAACAATTGATGAATATCTAATAGAAGAAGAATCTGGTTGGGTTTTCCCTCTTGTGGGGTTTTGCCTTGGTCTCTGACCTAAATCATGGTGTCTCTATTATGCATGCTTTTCTTCTGTTGTTCCTTTCTATTCCGCTGCATTGTTGTTTATTGTTCTCTCTACTTAATTGCTAATGATGATATGATATGGGGTGAATGTTATATGGAAAAATGTAATGTGAAATTGATGAAAAGTTCGTAAATGAAATTATCTACAACAGAGTAGCCCTAAAATTAACAGAGGGGTTGACCAAGTTTGACAATAGGTCTAGGTGTGTCTCTTGTTGAAGAGAAGAATTCTCTATTGAAAAAGTTGCTGGGTTTTTCCCCTTAATGGGTTTTGCTGGGGTAAATCTTGTCTTCTCTTTGTGAATTGTGATCTCTACTTTCTACTATTCTTGTATGGTTGAATTTCTGAAGTAATTGCTGAATGATATATTGGAATAATCTAAAAGAAGATCAACATCAAAAGTAATTATCAGTTTTTCAGAAATATTTTGCTAGTTTCATTTGCACTTAGAAAATCAACAATTAGAAGGGTTTCTATGTAAATTTGCTTGCTGCCTTGTTTTGATAGGTTTGTAATTTCTGCAAAAAATATAGAAATTAGCAAATAAGACCCTTGAAAAGTCACCCAAAAGTGTTGGAACACTCCCAGATGTCAATCTAAGGGTGGGAAAGTTGAAAGATTAAAGTTTGGTCGGTTAAGGACAACTTTAAGCCTTGGATAATCACTAAGATTAAATTCCTGACTAGCTGGAAATTTTCTTTTGGAGGTCCTAGGGTCAAAATCCTTTGGGTAAATAATGAATTTTAGGACTGAAATAACTTGAAATTTAGCTTCAAATGCAAGAAATAAACAATACAGAATGCACAAATAAAGACTTACTTGGTGTATTGAGCCTTGTAGAGTGCCTCTTTGGATGAAATATGCAATGTGAAAATTCAGAACAACAATCTATACTTGCAGATCTGCACACATAAACCTAGGTGGAGTTGTGTAAAATATGCAAAATAACTCAAGGAAACCAATTGTACCTATTTCTTGGTTAAAAGCTAAATTTATACACTTTTTTGGCAAGGGTTTACTAGCTAAAAGGTATGGAAATTATAACAAACTAGTAACTAAAACTGAAAATAGAATGTGGAAAAAGAAAAAAAAGAGGTTTTTTGAGAATGCTATTTATAAAGTGGCTGAGATATGAGACTTCACCTTTCCTCTAAAGCTTACCCATCCGCCAGATTGCGATCACAACCCTCATTAAGTTAGCTCCATCTTGCGAACTATGAATGAGTGAGGAGTTTGCAGGCAAGGAGAATACCTCCCTCACTAAGAGGGAGTGTTGATTTTTTGTGTAGCACTGGGAGATATTCCTGCATGCCTAAGTTGGCCTAGAAGAATTAGGAAAAATTGAATTAAAAATTTAATTTTTGAGTGACAACTCGGCCCAGGAAAGTCAAGTCGGCCCAGTTTTTGAGGGGGTGTCTCTTGCTTATTTCACCCCAAATCAACAAGTATAAATAGAAGATATAGTACCTCATTTCTTAACTAACAAAGAAAGCAAGTCTGAGCAAGAAGAAAATCAGTTTTGGAGATCATACTATCTATCTTTTTCTCTTTCTCTTCACCGCACGTGTGGAGAATCAGTTGACTGAGCTGAAAGGGCGTTGACAAAACTATTTGACCTTTGAATTGACTGCAGAACTGTACAACGTTGACCGCAGGGCCGCAGGATGTTGACCGCTGGGCCGCAGTTGACCGAGATTTTGACTGCAGATTTTGACTAGTTATATTGCAGAGTTCAGAAGTGATTTCTGACAGAGTTGACTAAGGTTGACTAGTATAAGTTTGACCAGGTTTGATTGATAATTGACTTGGCCTTTTGGCACAAATTTCTAGACAAATGTGTAATTTGTAAACCTTGCTGAAGAATAATTTCTCCTAAAGAAAAGTTGCTGGGTTTTCTCCCAAGGATGAGTTTCCCAGGTTAAAATTTGTTGTCTCTATTGTGCATGGCTCTCTTTCTATGATATTTACTATTTCTGCCGCATTTACTGTTGAAATTTTCTGAAGTGTAATTATTCAATTATAGTAGTGGAAAAAGTACTGGTTGGAAATCATTAAGAAGTAATTATCAGATCACAAAATCATATTCTACTGTTCATCTTGTAGAAAATTCAACTCAAGGGAGTCAGGAAAGAGGAGGAATTAGTTATAGAAGAAAACAAAAAGACATAGGGGACCAAAATTTATGAGTTGCTTTCTCTGTTGGATTTGGATGTGAAGCAAATATTTGACCCCTCTTAATAGTGTCTGGCTTTGGGCATGGAAATCATAGATGTTAATCTCATTAAGACTGCCCTAAAAAGGCGGAGATGCCAAAAATCAAGAGAGGATTCCTTGCAAACATTAGGTCAATTTTAGTAGAATTGGGTTCTCAGAGCTCCATTAATGAAATACTTGATGTTTCTTCTTAGTAATCAGATTTCAGTCTGTATAATCTTAGGTTTAAACATGTTATCAGTTGAAAAGCGAGATGGCCCAAATCTCTAAGGACCTTTCAAAATTAGTCCAGTTTGTAACTTTAGGTGATTGGTAATACCATCCCATTTTGTCCTGTATTGTTCTAGTAATAATTTTTTTTTTTTGCTTACCAATAAAAAAATAAAGTAGGTTGGACTTCTCATGATGGAGATTGTCTATGGAAATAATTACGGTGATTCTCTTAGCTGCAAGATAGCACATATCACCAACTCTGGAGATGGAATACAGTCATCACCAAGGATCCCGATTCCCAACTGAGAGGGCACATCCCTGGCTTCATCCCAGACACAAGTTATCTGAAAACTAGGGATATTGTATGCCAGTCCATTAATGACTGCTTACTAGTTGTTAGTCGTCACCTTATTTGATTTCATTTCTCTTTTAAGTAATATAACTTGGTCATTAATAATTATTGAGTACTTGGACCTACATACTTGGACATTATGATGTACACATAAGGGATGCAACCCTTTTTTGCCTCTCTTCTCTTCTGTTTTGTTGTAGTGATATAGGTTAGTCTGCTTCCCTGTCATATAGTTTTCCATTTGCCTATTTTGTTCGTTAGTGGACAAGATATAATTTCAATTTCCATTTCTTTTCTCTTTTCTTATATTCGTTCATAATTATACTTAGCTTAGATATATTCTTTCGGGAGATACACCAACCACTCCTCCCTGCTCATTGTATCTTACCTGTTTATTGTTGATATCAGATTTGTCTTTAGGTCACATTGTCAAGCAGGAGTCAGAAGTACATAGGATCTTCATGTAATTTTTAAAAATCATAAAGCTCTTGTGTTGCAGGTTGTACAGTTGTATTCATGCATGGATAAGATCAGCAATATTGAGTGGGCTCTTGATTCAGAGTATATTCTTTGTGGTCTATATAAGAGAGCAATGGTTCAGGCATGGTCATTATCACAACCTGAATGGACATGCAAGATAGATGAGGGGCCTGCAGGAATCGCCCATGCAAGATGGAGTCCTGACAGTCGCCACATTATTACAACATCTGACTTCCAGTTGCGTCTCACTGTCTGGTCTCTTGTCAATACAGCCTGCATACATATACAGTGGCCTAAACATGCATCTAAAGGTGTTTCATTTACCCAGGATGGCAAGTTTGCAGCTATAGCTACACGGCGAGATTGCAAGGACTATGTGAATCTTCTTTCTTGTCATACGTGGGAAGTCATGGGCACATTTACTGTTGACACTATAGATCTTGCAGACCTTGAATGGTCACCAAATGATAGTGCAATTGTTGTTTGGGACTCCCCACTTGAGTACAAGGTAAGAATATATGGAAATTATATATATTTTTACCTCACTATGTGCTATTATGAACATTATCTGAAATTTGAATGCAGTAGATAAAAAATGTAAATATGAGATGTAAGAATAATATTATGCATAAAATCACTGTATAATTCAGTGCATCTCATTAATGAGATTCAAAGTGGAGATTTAAATATATATATATTTTTTACAGCAATGAATTTAATGCTGGGTTAGGAAGAAGTTTGTAAAGATCTGAATGAAAACAATTATAATGATGTCTGGGTTGAATTTTCCATAATGTTATCGATGTAGGTTCTTATTTACTCTCCAGATGGGCGGTGTTTATTTAAATATCAAGCTTATGACAGTTGGCTAGGTGTGAAGACTGTTGCATGGTCTCCATGTAGCAAGTTTCTGGCAGTAGGCAGTTATGATCAAACACTGAGGACTTTGAATCACCTTACTTGGAAACCTTTTGCAGAATTTGTGCATGTGAGCACTGTTCGAGGTCCTGCCAGTGCTGTTGTTTTTAAGGTTAGTAAAAGCAGCAGGCAAGAATAAATTATCATATTTATCTACTTTGGAAGGAGTCTTCTCATCTAAATTCTGAACAGGAAGTAGAGGAACCATGGAATCTTGATGTGTCTGGTCTTCACTTGAATGATGACAATGCTCATGACATCCAAGATGGCAAGCCAGGTAAGATCATTGCGTAATTTTCGGAACAATATTTAGTTTGGGTTTCTCCTATTATGTCCTGTATTTTGGAGTGGAAAAATAGGATATTAAATTTAATTATTTTGAGCAATTAGCAATCAATGCAAACTCTTGATCTCTAGAGTTCTTTGCAGTTCTTTACAAAACGGTAAATTGCAGCTTAAATGGGTAGAGGGTCTATAAGGACCATCTTGGACATGGCTATAATTGATGTGGTCCTCAGGATATCGATGATTTGAATTTTGCATGTACATTTTCTTTTCAGATCAAACAAAGCTTTTGCCTGCTATTTTGGTGTGTGCATATATATCAATAGAAATTGGGAAGGAAGTTTCTTGCACCCATGGTGTTATGGGTCAATGAGCTTTGAGTTTGTCATTTATGGAAACAAATTGATTGATATAACATGGCCTACAAAGTTACAGCTAGTTCTGTGGTTAATTGGTTTATGGTTAAGAATGCAGCAGGTGCTGGATGATCGGAGTTTTGACATTTTTGAGTTGTAGTTTTCAATGTTCATGAGGATCCTGGCATTGCCTTTGTTGGTTTTTACCTCAAGAATGTTTGGATTGTCATTGAGTTGCCTTAGGGATATATATTCTTTTCTGTAAATGTTGGATTTAGGGCGTTTATCAAATATTAGAATTCAAGAGCAATCTTGACGTATTTCTTTAGCTTCATGGACGGAGAAATTGAATAATGGTTTAAATATTACAAAGTATATCTTTGTAGGTGAGATGTTGGTGGGCAATGGTCTAGTTGAGTTCTTTTCTTATAGTTTGTTTGGGGAGGGGTCAATGTTATGTAATTAATTAATTGGGGCACAACAAAAAATCATGCCCCTTCTCGAAAAGGTGCCAAGGACTTATTTAAGCCAGGCCCTGATTGAGAAAAATCATCAATCATTTTTCATTAAAAAATTAATAAGAATTATTTCTTCTGTCTATTGTTGAGCTTATGTTCTTCAGGTGGTATCAGAGTTTGGTGGTATCCAACGCTGTCGTTCTCCTCACTGCAAACAACTGATTTCGTTCCCCATACCATGGCGTTGTCACCATTCCTCTATTCATCTCTGCCTGCCTGTGTTCATTCCATCCGACCCGCTGACTGTCGTTTCCTTGTCTTCTCTCCACCGTTCCACGTTTGCCATCCACTAAACCCTTCTGCTTCGTCCACCGCTTTGTTCATTTCCTTGTGGTCTCCTTTATATATTGAGATCTATATACATCAACTAAATAAGGTTAATTCGTTATAATAATTTTTATTGTATAATTAATTAATATTTAAATTAACTATATAATAAGTTATATAATAATATTTAAAAAAAATTAGAAAAAAAATTAGGATCAAGTTAAGAAAAGTTATAAACTGGATAAGTATACCCCACTGCATACCCAATCAATGTCGATGATCGATTTCAATAAAAGATTGGTAGATCTGGAGACTAAGGTGACTGAACATGGCAAAAAAATCGAGGAGCTCCAGAATACATCAAAGAGAATAGAAAGTCAGCTCGAGAAGTACCATAATGAATTTAAAAGGGATCATGTAATCCTTTCAAATACAGTGAATCAAAATCATAGTCAAGCAATAGTGATGTTGCCCTGTATTTGTGACAAGTTGAAGATTACACCTGATCAAATACCCCAGAATAATGAAGCTACTCAACATCTCAATTCGCTGGATTCGTCAAACTCGTCATACTCACATGAGAAACCCGAGTCCCCAAAAGCATTGTCCATACCCCTTCAATAAAATAGTAACACGAATTTTCAAAATATGTAGCTCTGGAATCAATTCTCAAATATGCAGCTTGTGAATGAATACCTTCTCTTTACTCCAACAGTTGCGACGTATCAGCGAAGAGCAAAACTTGAACTCCAAATTTGACGGTAACGAGAAGTGCATTGTTGCTTGGTTCAACAAAGCGGAAGAATATTTCAAGATTTACGGTATTGATAATGAGGATGAAAAGATCAGGTATGCATCCATGCAGATGGAAGGCGAAGCATTTAATTGGTATATGTGGTGGAAGAAGATGACACTTGCCATCAGTTCGAAGAAATTCAAAAATGCATTCTTTAAGAGGTTCCAAGGTGTTGAGGAGGAAGAATTTTTCTCAGTACTCATCAGATTGCAACAAAAAGGCGTTGTGGACGAATACACTCGGGAATGGGAAACTTTAGCTACACGAGTACCTGGAATATCTGAAATTCGTCTCATTCGATCATACAATGCACATGACTTAAATCCCATTTACAGGCAGAAATTGAGCTTCATGACATTACTTCGAAGCAAGACAAAAAGCGAAAGCTATTGAAAAGAAACATGAAAAGATGCAGTGTCCAAAGGTTGAGAGAGTATATTCGAGACAAAGATTTTCTCAGGCTGCGAACACAGATAATACAAAATATGTTCCACCGCATCTCCGTGAAGGAGATATAACTAATTTGGAAATGCAATGGATGAAAGAAGGTAACTGTAGACGTTGTGGCGAAAAATGGGACCCGAGACATAGATGTGCTAAAGGGAAAGAAACCAAGAACCCGAGACATAGATGTGCTAAAGGGAAAGAAACCAAGAACCCGAGACATAGATGTGCTAAAGGGAAAGTGTGGCATCATCACAAAAAGTACAAGTCCGTATGCTGCTCCAGTTGTATTAGTTCGAAAGAAAGATGGATCATTCAAATATGTGTCGATTATTGAGGACTAACCAAAATAACAGTTGAAAACAAGTTCCCAATTCTTTTTATCGATGAAATGTTGGATGAACTACATGGCGCTAAATACTTCTCAAAATTGGACTTAAGGTCAGGGTATTACCAAATCAGAATAAGAGTGGAAGATGTAGCAAAAACTGCGTTCCGAACACATGAAGGTCATTAGGAGTTTAAAGTAATGCCTTTTGGTTTAACCAATGCACCGACAACATTCCAAGCTACTATGAACGAGCTATTTCGTCCATAGTATTCTTTGATGACATTCTAATTTATAGTAAAACATGGAAGGAGCACTTACAACATTTGGAGCAAGTTCTTACTGTATTAGAAAAACATCAATCTATGCCAAGAAGTCCAAATGCCCTTTTGGGAAGGAAGAAGTAGAATATTTTGGACATATAATATTGAAGGAAGGAGTAAAAGTAGATCCTAATAAGATCAAGGCTATAAGGGAATGGCCCAAACTAGTTAATATCTCCAAGCTAAGAGGATTCTTAGGATTGACCAGATATTATCGAAGATTTATTAAAAACTATGCCCATATAGTTGCACCCCTAACGAACCTTCTAAAGAACTCATTTCGATGGAATGATGAAGCAAAAAAGTGTTTTGAAGACTTGAAGGAAGTTATGTCTAATGCACCTATATTGGCAACTCCATACTTCTCAAAACATTTGTAATTGAGTGTGATGCTTCAGGTTTTGGCATAGGAGTAGTACTAATGCAGGATGGACACCCAATTGCGTTTGAGAGCATGAAGCTCAATAAGCAAGAACGTCTCATGTCTACATACAACAAAGAAATGCTTGCTATTATGCACGCATTAGCCAAATGTAGACAATATCTCTTGGGAAGTAAGTTCTTAATACAGACAGATCATAATAGTCTTCAACATCTCCTCCATCAGAAAACACTATATATAGAACAACAAAAATGGATCAAAAAAATTGCTGCCTTCGACATGGATATATTACATAAGAAAGGGAAAGATAACGCAGTAGTTGATGCTTTGTCTAGGAAAGACGAAGAACCATCATTACTTGCAGTTTTAGTTATTGTTCCCAATTGGCTTAATGAGATTCAAAGTGAATATGCTAAAGATCCCGAAACAAGTGCTATAATTAATAACCTTCCTTAGAATTCAAAATTTGAATGGAAAAACGATATTCTATGGTACAAGGGAAGAATTTATTTGAGTTCAAATTCCAAATTTAAAGCCAAGATTCTCAAAGAGTCACATGATTCGCTGTCAGCCAGACAAATAGGATTCTTTAAAACCTACTATAATGCATGGCAGTCATTCTTTTTCAAGGGAATGAATAGTGATATTCAAAAATATGTAGCAGAATGTGATCAATGTTAGCGAAATAAAAGTGAGAACATTATGACCCCAGGGTTGCTCCATCCCTTAAATATCCCAAACCAAAAATGGGAAGAAATATCGATGGATCTTATTGAAGGATTACCCATGTCAGACGGAAAAGATAAAATTCTTGTAGTAGTAGACAGACTTACGAAGTATGCACACTTCATAGGAATGAAGAAATTAGATTCAACAAAAGAGATCGCTAAGATATTTTGGAAGAATGTCTACAAATTACATGGATTTCCTAAAGTCATTGTTAGTGATAGAGATCCCATGTTTAAAGGGATTTTTTGGAAGGAGTTTTTCAAACATATTGGAACATACCTCAACATGAGTTTTGCATATCATTGTAATGTTCCTAACTAGGAAATTCAGTGATACACAAAGAAAATAGACAAACCAACATCCAGAAATGAGATACAATCAATAAACACCCATGAAAGCATCGGGAATAGAGAACATCTGAGCCATTTTATTAAATCTTTATGGGGAAAATACAATAGTGATGGAATGGTGCACTTGGGCTTGTCTCCAAGGACAAGCGTGACAAAACCTAGTTGAGCAAATGATGATCCTAGTGCTACCCAACTGCTGCTCCAAAGGTGATCTACACTACCCAGAAAACTACGCTACTTGTTGGAAAGGATGTGCTGGAAACCCTGCTTCCTATGCTCAGAAAATTCTACAACTTCAGCGCCCGACTTTTCAACAAAAACCCACCAAAACCCAAAAAGGGTTTGGCTTAGTTCAGACCTCTGAAAATCGACCTCCAAGGACCATGTCCTCCTCCTTACGCTGGCAATCTCGGCCTGTCTATAAATGGCTGGGAAGTCCCTCCAAATCTGCCCCAAATACTAAGATGCTGTGCCCTATGGCTTTCCCCCCTTTTCCTAGCTGACGTAGCTCTCTCCACCAACTCCCACGTGAGCCCCATAATGGCCCTCTACGCAATCCACAAAAGCTGTAAATCGAGTTGCCCAAACGCAGCGACCTCCTGCTCCCAAACTCCTCCCAAAGATTGATCCTTTGCTATACTCCAACTCCCCGAACTTTCATGGCAAGTGTTGCCTGGATGAACTCCCAACCACCTCTGCGTGTTCCAGGAATACGCTCTGCTGGTTCGAAGGCTGAGTGTTGAGGCCACAAATCTCCTCCGGTTCTCTTCCAAGGTAGTGTGAAATGCCTTCCTAGGGTGGCACTCGAAGTCCTCGGAAGGAAAGGTTGAGTCTCTCGCCTGAGAAATTCGATGCTAAACAACTAGGTAACTCGGCTAAGCAGCTGGAGCAACACAAGTGAATTCGATGTGCAAATGAATACCTTCAATTGGGGAGCTCTTCCTTCTTATATCTTCGTGGGCCTTCCTTTCCCCATGTGGGCTCCTCTCCAAGCCATTCGATTCCCCTCCAAGGCAATTCAAATTGCCCGAGTGCCCAAGTGTGTTTTCCCACATGGGTGGTCCCCACCTTCCACTAGTAATCTAATTCAACCTTCCTTTCTCCTATGTTCCTAAGTAAAAAATGCTTGGGTTCCTTTACTCATCAAAATTTATGCAAAATTATGGAGAGACCAAAACTTGTTACAAATGTATTTGGGAAGGGACATGACAGTCTTCCCCTACCAAATATTGTTTGCCCTCAAGCAACTTCAACAATGGGGTGCCCCATCCTGAGATAATACTGCCCCGATTCCCTCTTCGGATGCATCACACTCCACAGTGAAGGGCTGGGAGAACTCCAGAACTGCCAATACTGGACAACTGCTCATCACCTCCTTGAGGCAGTGAAAAGTTGACTGTGGCCCATCTGTCCATGCAAAGCCCCTTTCTTAGTCAAATCCGTGAGAGGAGCTGCCAACTACGAAAACCCCTTGACAAACTTTCGGTAATATGTGCAAATGCCCAAGAAGCCCCTCAGCGCTGTCACATCTCTGGGTCCTGGCCAATCATAGATAGCTCGTATTTTCTCCTCATGTACCTTCACCCCATCTGTGCCAATAATTTGTCCCAAGTAGAGCGTTTTGGTTAGGCCAAACTCACACTTGGACAACTTGGCATAGAATTGTTGTTCCTCCGAAATATGCAACACCTCCTCCAGGTGTTGGAGATGCTCCTCCCAAGTTCTGCTGTATATCAGTATGTCATAAAAAAACACCAATACAAACCTCCTTAACTGCCTCCGAAACACATGGTTCATACATGATTGGAAGGTAGCCGAGGCATTGGTCAACCCAAAGGGCATGACCAAAAACTCGAAGTGCCCATAATGGCATCGGAAGGCTGTCTTGGGGATGTCCTGATCCCTCACCCTGATCTGATGGTATCCGAACATAGATCTATCTTAGAGAAATACTTGGCTCCTCTAAGCTCATCCATCAACTCATCGATGCGAGGAATGGGGTACTGGTTCTTCAATGTCTTCCTATTGAGCGCACTGTAGTCAATGCACATGTGCAAGGTTCCATCCTTCTTCTTCACCAACACTACTGAAGAAGCAAAGGGATTGGACCTCGACTTGATGTGGCCCAATGCCAACAACTCTTTGATGGCCCGCTCAATCTCGTCCTTATAGGCCTTAGGGTGCCTATAAGTGATGGTAATCATTGCCTGCACACTGGATGTTGAATTTTATAAGTCCATCCGTTAGAAAATTAATCCTTATTCTGCTGGTTTATTTCTTCTACTTGTTTAAATTTGAACAAGTTATTTGAAACATTTAAATACCAAAATAAACACAATACAGTCACAACATCTATAGATCAACAGCTGAAAGAAAACAAACACACAAGTGACACTGTTATTTTTGGACAAATGTCCTTGGAAAAACCCAATGCGGGAAAACCAGTGCAACTATTCTGAGGGTTTATTATTATGCAATATTTCGTTGAGTACAACTGGGTGCCTAACTGGCTCACCCGACAGAGAAAAATACACGACAACAATACCTCTTTATTCGGAAATAGGTATTCAGAAAACTTGTCCCACGAAACCCTCTCTAGCGTCTTCGAAGCTCTGCGCTGGCCCTTCTGGCCTCTGCGTCAACCTCCTGCTGCTTTGTGTCAGCCTCAAACCTCTCTGCGTCAGCCTTCTGAGGCACTGTGCAGCCTCTAGGACCCTCTGCGTCACTCCCTCTGCCCTCTGCATGAATGACGCAGTCCCTCTGGGCTTTGCGCTGTCTCTGCTGGGCTCTGCGCTGTCTCTGCTGGGCTCTGCGTGGCCTGAACTAGCTGCTGCCTCTCGCTCTCTGCTTCTGCGCTGGTCTCTTGGCACTATCTCTGCCTTTCTGCCCAGTACTCACTGCCCCTCGCTGCTAATCACTGATTCGACTTTGCTTAGCAACCGCGCTCTAGCAAAATGAATGTCTGATCACTCTGGTGTATCTTCAAACTGACCCTCAAGCCTCCTCTTATACTTTTCCGTTGGTCCTTCAACGGCCGAGATTAAAACTCTAATCAATGGCTAAGATTAGATTTGGCTTGATCCATGACTTTTGGAACCTTCTAACCCAATGTTATATTAATACCCATTAATATTTTATTTTTCCTAAAGTTTAGACTTAGGAACTCCACTAAAAATATTAATTATTTTAATATCTCCCAAACCGGGTACAATCTATCCAAATCTGTTCAAATCATTTCTGGGTCTTGGAGATCTCATGTGCTTTAGCCTCTCCAACAATTTTCATGGCTAGAGCACATCCGATGCTAACCCAAATCAACACCCAGCTCCAACTTGATGGTGTGCTCGAATCCCCTATCTGGTGGTTGCCCTGGTGGAATATCTCCAAATACTACTGAGTATCTATTTAACAAAGCTTGTATGTCCAGAGGTGGTGATTAGGCTTGTCCCCCAACCTCTGAAACCCTCAGCTCTACTGCCCACACTATGTCTCCATGTCGCAGATCTGCCTCCATGCTATGCGCTGAGACTGTCTGTGGTGGGTACGAATGCATGCCTCTAAGCACGACCAGCTTGCCATCCGGGTCGGTGAACTCCATCTCCAGCTTCTTCCAATTAGTGGTAACTCACCCAAGGGAGTACAACCACTAGACACCCATCACCATGTTGGTGTCTGGCACATCAACCACAAAGAAATGGTCTGTCATGGAATAGTTCCCCATGGTCACCGTCAAGGCGGGCACATACCGAGTGCACTGCATGGTCCGGTCACCCGGCACCAGGACTGAAAAGCCCTCAAACTTGGCCGTGGTGAGGCCCCTCCTTTGAACCAACTAGGCATCTATGAAGTTGTGGGTAGCCCCACTGTCAACTAAGACTGAGACCCACTACCCCTGTATTGTACCTCTAATCCTCAATGTCAGAAATTTGGGGACCCTACATAAAGAAGCAAGGACTCCCCCAGATGGAGCAAAGGATGCCTCTCCTTGTGGAGTTGGTGGTGGTGGTCCCCTCTCTGTCGGACTCTCACCATCTCCCACCCCACACTCTGATCACTATATAAGACGACCTCGATGTTGTGGGCTTTGCCAGCTGTGCACTGATGGCCTGGTGCCCAGGGCTCTTGACAAGCAAAGCACAACTTCCTCCTCCTGAGGTCCCTCCGCGTCTCATCATCTAGCTGCCCCCGCCCTTGGGCTGCTCGTTGTGGTGGTGGTCTAGTATCACTCCCCTTCTGGGGGTAGGGTGTACGTACAGGAAAGGGTGCTTGTGACTTGGGGATGCCCCCTGTAAATCTCTAGCACATGTCACTGCTTCCTGCAACGTGGAGGGTCTGCATGACTTCACTAGTCCATGTAGGGGCTCGAGTAGGCCCTCTGTGAAAGTGTACACCCTCCGAGCATCTGATAGGTCTGACACCATCACTGAGACTCTCAAGAACTCCGATATGTACTGCTCTGGGTTACCTGTTTGTCGGAGCTGGGTTAGCTCCCTGAAGTGAGCCTCCAGATCTCTCTAATCAAAATGCTCCACCACCCTCTTGGTGAAATTCTCATATGAATTCACATTGGTATGCCCTAATGTAGCCGAGCCATGAAACCACCAGTCGTGGGCTTCCCCTTCCAAGTGCAGCTGGCCATCTTGATGGCCTCCAGCTTCGTCATCCGGTTGAGTTGGAAATAAGTGTCCATCTTCTCAACCCAGACCCGAGCGGTGCACTTGGCAGTTCCATCGTTTATGGGGAAGTACATCCTCCCTATAGTTCGCTGCAAATCATAGCTTTGTGTTCCCTGTCCTCCATAGCCCTTGCTCTTCTCATTCTGCTTGAGCTTGCAGAAATCTCTAAAAGAGAGTGCTTCCCCAAAGTCTGCTCCCATGGACTGCCATTCCTTGAAGTGCTCTCCCATCTGTGAAGGATCTTCGACCCCTGCTAGTTCATTCTGTGCCAAAGGCACGAAAGAGGGTAGTGTAGCTCGAGTTGGTCCACTTGCTGATGGAGTTTGTGTCGAGGGTGAAGGATGGTCGAATTGTTGAGAAGCCCTCGAAGTCTCTCCAAATAGAAACCCCCTAGGAGCGCTTCTCTCACGGTTCTGCATTTTGATCTCTTCTAGCATTTCCTTCTGACCCTTTGCTAAACCATTCAGAGCCCTTAAGACGCTATCAAAGGTCATTCTTCCCTGCTCTTGGGCTCTCCCATGTCCTCTACTACAGCTGCCTTTCCCCTATCCTCAGTGTTTGGAGTGATCTCCAACTCTCTTTACCTCTGCCTCCTGTATGTAATATTCTGCTGGACCCCTTCACTCATAGGAGAAACTCCCCACGGTTGAGCCAAGATCCGGGCTTTGATACCACTGTAATGTTCCTAACTAGGAATTTCAGTGATACACAAAGCAAATAGACAATCCAACATCCATAAATTGGATACAATCAATAAACACCCATGAAAGCACTGTAAATAGAGAACGTCTGACCCATTTTATTAAATCTTTCTGGAGCAAATACAATAGTGATGGAATGGTGCACTTGGGTTTGTCTCCAAGGACAAGCTTGACAAAACCCAGGTGAGCAAATGATGATCCGAGTGTTGCCTAATTACTGCTCCAAAGGTGATCTACGCTGCCCAGAAAACTGCGCTACCTGCTAGAAAGGTTGTGATGGAAACCTTGCTTCCTATGCTCATAAAATGCTGCAACTTCAGCTCCCAGTTCCTCAACAAAAACCCACCAAAACCCAGAAAGGGTTTGGCCTAGTTCAGACCTCCGAAAATCGACCTCCAAGGACCACGTCCTCCTCCTTACGCTGGTAATCTCGGCCCATCTAGAAATGGCTGGGAAGGCCCTCCAAATCTGCCCCAAATACTGAGATGCTGTCCCCTATGGCTTTCCCCCCTTTTCCTAGCTGACGTAGCTCTCTTCACCAACTCCCACGTGAGCCCCAGAATGGCCCTCTACGCAGTCCACAAAAGCTGTAAATCGAGCTGCCCAAATGCAGCGACCTCCTACTCCCAAACTCCTCCCAAAGACTGATCCTCTGCGATACTTCAACTCCCCAAACTTTCCCGGCAAGTGCAACCGGGATGCACTCCCAACCACCTCTGCGTGTTCCAGGAATACGCTCTGTTGGTTCGAAGGCTAAGTGTTGAGGTCACAAATCTCCTCCGGTTCTCCTCCAAGGTAGTGTGAAATGCCTTTCTAGGGTGGCAATCAAAGCCCTCCGAAGGAAAGGTTGAGTCTCCTGCTTGAGAAACTCGATGCTAAACAGCCAGGTAACTTGGCTAAGCAGTTTGAGCAACACAAGTGAATTCGATGTGCAAATGAATACCTTCAATTGGGGAGCTCTTCCTCCTTATATCTTCGTGGGCCTTCCTTTCCCCATGTGGGCCCCTCTCCAAGCCATTTGATTCCCCTCCAAGACAATTTGAATTGCCCAAGTGCCCAAGTGTGTTTTCCCATGTGGGTGGTCCCCACCTCCCACTAGTAATCTAATTCATCCTTCCTTTCTCCTAAGTTCCTAAGTAAAAAATGCTTGGGTTCCTTTACTCATCAAAATTTATGCAAAATTATGGAGAGACCAAAACCTGTTACAAATTTATTTGGGAAGGGACATGACAATCATCCTCAAACAGACGGTCAAATAGAAATTGTCAATAATTGCTTAGAAGCTTACCTTCATTGTTATGCAGCAGGCAAACAAAATAAGTGGGCTCAGTGGTTACATCTCGCTGAATGGTGGTACAATTCAACTTATCACACTTTCGCAAAGATGAACCCATTTCAAGATCTGTATTGATATGAACCTCCCAAATGGAAGGATTTGGTCATTTTCGAGACAAAAGTTCCAATAGTAAAGGAGCAATTAGAAGAAACCCAAAAAGGTTTTCAAATATTAAAAGAAAATCTAAGTATTGCAAGAAATTGCATGAAGCAGCAGGCCTGACCGACACAAAACAGAGAGGGAATTTGAAGTTGGCGAATGGGTATTTGTTAAACTTCAACCTTAGAAGCAATTATCCTTAAAACAAAAAGGGAAAAACAAATTGGCGCCAAAGTTTTATGGACTATGTCAAATTAACAAAAAGATCAGCCAAGTAGCATACAACTTAAGCCTTCCAGACAATAGTCGAGTTCACAGCATTTTCCAGGTATCTTGTCTTAAAAAGGCATTGGGTAGATGCCAATCGGAACAGATAACGCTTCCGATATTAGATGATGAAGGCAAGTTCATCGTAGAACCAGAAGGAATTGTTACCACTAGGGAAAGGAAGTTACGATCTCGAGTAATTAAAGAATACCTTATCAAGTGGAAAAATTTACCAGAAGAAGAAGCCTCTTGGGAGACAAAAACTTTTTGCAAAAAACACCCGTCGTTACGTATGCTTTGAGGACAAAGCATCTTTTGAAGAGGGAGGCAATGTTATCTAATTAACTAATTGGGGCACAATCAAAGATCATGCCCCTTCTCGAAAAGGCGGCAATGTTATGTAATTAACTAATTGGGGCACGATCAAAGATCATGCCCCTTCTCGAAAAGGTGCCGAGGACTTATTTAAGCTAGACCTTGATTGAAAAAATCATCTATCATTTTTCATTCAAAAATTAATAAGAATTGTTTCTTTTGCCCATTTTTGAGCTTATGCGCTTCAATCAATCTCAATATTGGATAAGTTTATGATGAAGGAAGTAGTGGATGAGTGGGGTTGATGAGAAGTTTTATTGTTATTTGATGGAGGCTTATGGTTGACCACGATGGTTGCAATGATATGGGAAGGTTCACTAGGTTGGAAATGGACGACTGGGAAGTTTTAGGTGGGTTGGAAGAGGAAGAAGGGATTAAGTTGGGGATATGTCTAGAGAGGTTTTAAGTAGTCTTTGAGGTAGGAGAGGGGTGGGAGCTCGGAATCTATTGTAATGTGTCTATGGTGATAAAAGTAGTCAACTAGTTTTTACTATTTAGAGAATTTGTTGAATGAGTGCGAGATATATCGGTCAGGATTTTGTTGAAAACAAATTTTGGAGGAAGGATCAATGTCAGTGGGGTAGGTTTGGTCAAGCATGTTAGAAGTTATAGGATATGCATGGATATGAGTCGAGGAAGAGGTGTGGGGATTATATTGGTTAGGAGTGCGTTGAGCACTAATTTGGATGAAGAATTAGAATAAGTGGGGTAGGTTTGGTCAAATGAGTAAGAAGTTGTAGGATATGTACAAATGAGTCAAGGAAGAGGGGTGGGGAATAGCTAATAAGGTTTGAGGGAGAATGTGATAGAATGGGTGAATTAGTTTTACTAGGTATAGTTTCAATACGTCTGATGATTGAAAAGATGGTGGGACTTAGCCATTTATTGTTAGTGGCTATGGAAGAAAATGGTGGATATGTTGATGGGAAAGGGAGAATAGAGGAGGATGAGGGTGTTTACACGGGATTGACTATGTTGGAGGGAAGGTCTGTGTTGGAAGAGTATGTTGACGGTGTTCAAGACATGTTAGGTGAATTATAGGGTAGGTTAGGAGTGAGTTGAAGAATAAAAGAATGGTGCATTGGTCTAATTTGAGATGAATCACTCCATTGAGCTAGTACTTGATTATTTTTGGGGCCTATTACAAGAAAATTTGGCACCTTAGCGCAAAGCCTCACTAAGTGACCCAACAACGTGCAACAATGGAAGTGTCACCACTATCACTTTAACAAGTACTCCCCTCATTTTAGCTATATCACAAGGTTCGTCGAACTTTAACCTTGAGGTTCGAATTTTGGCGAACCTTAAAAAAATGTTGAGGTTCGGCGAAGCTCATCGAACCTCATAGCCATTGGCTAAGTTCATAGATCAAAACTCATAACTTCATGTCACAACTCAAGCTTATAATTTATCCTTGTAGTTTCCATGTCTGTGATAGCATATTTGATGTTCACTGATGTTGATTTCTTACTATTTTATCCTATAATTCATTATATATATCTAGACAAACTTAATGGCGAACCTCATCCGAACCTCGTCAAAAAATTCGAACTGAAACCAGACCTAATCATTGCCGAACCTGAACCATGTGACATTGCAGTTTAGTGATAAACACAATCCAACACAAGGGAGGCTTCCCTAGTAGATCTTAAAGATCAAATAAGCCAGCCAAGTTAAGCTCAATGCCCCCCTAAATGTTTTACAATGATTACCAATAGAGACTCAAAATAGGTCCCCAAATGCACACAATCAAGAAAATACACCTGGCTGTACTAAACTAGCATGAAAAATAAAAAATTGCAGCAATATATTAGTTTATAACAGCAGCAAATTAAGCCCTTGAAACTATTATAATGAAGTGAAAATTTAGGGCTAAGAACAAGAGTAAACAGGAGAATATATTACAGCAATTTTCTGTGGATTTAAAAGGCATATAACAACACTTAAACCCTAGATGTCAGCCCTAATTTAGAACTCAAAAAAACATTTAGAATGATGCTTTTTCTATTTCAATATATTACCAAACAAACCCTAACCCTAGGACAATAACATTAAAGACATGCTGAAAATATATCAGTTTGCTGTAATTAAACCCTGATTTACTGTAAAACAATAAAAATAAATGATTTTACGAGTATAATTGATTGTCACACAAGATTTTAACAAAGCAATAGATAAGGCCAGCCTTCTAAAATTGCAAGTAGAGGAGGTAGAAGAAAGAAGAAAAATCTTGAAAAGCCAGTTTCAGGAAGATATTGCTCAAAAGCAAATAGAACTTGACGCTGCCCTAACTGAAATAGACAAGCGCAAGAAATGGCAGAAGCAGAAATTGCTGGCTGACAAAAGAAAGAATAATGTCACTGCTCAATTGAAGATGAAGGCGAGAGAAGCAGATGAAGCCCCATGCAATGAAGACACAAGCTCCAAGTCCGCGCATAGCAAGATCCCTCAAAGGCCAAATCAAAGTGAAGGACAAAAGAAGATTGAAAGTGATGCTGGTCCAAGAAGTAAAGTTGAACTAATCAAGGAAGAGGATCAACAAAAGGGCTGTACCTTCTCCAAGGAAGAATGTCTTCAGAAGGCCAATGACATCAAGGCAAGCCGTTTCATCCAGGTCCCTTGTATGTTTCCTGGTTATTGTTATTCATGTACTAACTTGGGCACAAGGCTAGGGATTGTAAAGCTTATGATAAGGATGATTATCAAAGATATTATCAAAACCCTAGAAGCAAGGTTACCGAAATACAAGACAAATATTCAAATGGCTTCGTCAACAGAAAGTACACGTCAGTTGCTCCGCCATTCAGGGACCATATAGAGTGTTTCAAATGCCATAACTATGGACATATAGCTCATGATTGCAGATACAAGATGAAGGAGAACTCTAATATCTCAGGTACAAGAAGACTTGGAGAAGAAAGCAAAAGCAAGGAGATCAGGTGAGTGAAAAAGTATCAGCAGTCATGCTCTCAGGATTTATAAAGGCACAAGACTATCATGAATCAACATGTACATTAGAAGATGTCAAGGTTCAGGATGATCCGGCTACAGAGCCGATTCATACATTGTTTTGAACAAGCCAACTTGAAGACTCCCTGTCCTGAAAATGTTGAAGAGGGGCAGTCTATGTAGCAGTAGTTGCAAATGTGAAGATCTATGATAGATGTGAAGAAGTTGTGAGAGCAGTAGTCAACATCGTCGACAAAATTGTCAGCTTGTGAAGTAGCAGAAGTCAGCCTTCATGATTGAACATTTGCAAAAGGAATCATTGTTGTTGATTCATATTGATAGGTGGAGTTAGCCGTGGCAAGCCATGAGAGGTATAGCATGTCAGGGGGAGAAAAGCAGTCAAAGGAAGATTTGTTGCAGGAAGTCAGAAGATGATATTTCATCAGGGGGAGTAACCCTTTGCCATTGACGTCAAAGGGGGAGAGAAATTAGGAAAGGAAGATCAAAGGCATGAAGTCAGGAGGAGCCGTATTTGCAGGGGGAGTATGTGTGTTTTCATTAATAACAAAGGTGGAGATTGTTGAATGGTGTTGTCATTGATGCCAATGTCGGTCCTTGAACACTCTTAATATTCATCTACTTTGCATTGATTGGAAGCTCTAATGGACAAGAAGCCCTATAAGGAAGCAAGCTCCTACAATATGGTCATGAAGCCCCACTTTTGATGGAGAAAATGACAAGGAAGATCATTGTGTTTGGATTCAAGATCACCTTCCTTCGATTCTCCTTGTCATGTTGATTCCAACGATACATGACATGCCTCATGGTTCATCTCGATTTGGGAGATATGCTTGATCAAAGATTGAAGCCCCCTTCTTGTGGTCAAAGTCCCAAAATTGAGATGATGTGGCAACTCATCATTGGTTAAAAAAAATCACTCAAATCATGAGGCCAAGGACTTTTATTGAAATTTTTTATTAAATATTTTGAAGTCAAATTTGGTTGCATGAAAAGGGCACTTTGGTTTTTGGCTCCAATTAATTTAAAATTTGAATTTTTCTCTCCATTTGAACGTCAGTTGGTCCCTTCCTAGAAGCCTCCTCGGTCATTATAAAAAGAGGCTTATTCTCTCCTCAAGGGCAAGCGTGAAAATTTGAAATATTTCTAAGGCCAGGAGCAGAATGCCTATTTGAGGAAGAGGCCGAGATATCAAGGGTTGTGGGCTTATTCTTTTGGACTTTTGTGATGGCTAACCAAATCTGAGGCATTACTCCTCAATCAATATTTGGCATTTGTTTATTTCTTCCGGCTCAACATCTATCAAATGAATTGATGGATCAACTGATGCGTTGAATCGAAGACCCTTCGTGAACCCATGTTTAACCATGATCACACTGAACTTGTTAGAAATCTGCAAATCGCAACAACATTATATATCACGAGCACAATGTTTCCAGACATGGACTTTGAGAAACAATTAACTCATTCTAAGCGTGTTTGTTTTCACTATTTTTGGCTCATGAATGTAAGTGATTGGGTGCGATAAAAATATGAAGGATCAATCTACTTTTCTTTGTGTTTTGGCACAGATGGTTGCTAGTGAAAATGTAATTGTCGTCTTAATCTAATTAGATCCAGTGCACAGAAAGTCCACTTGTGGAAGCATAAATTATATGGCTCTGATAATAAATCATCGATAAAGTGCAACTGTGTTTCTAGGTCCATGTGTGAAATCTTAATGATCAATTTAGTCCGAAAAGCCTGTGCATGCAATATAATTTGAGTGTGCTTGAACCATAGTGCTGTCGCACTTGTAAGAGATTGTTTGATCTGAAAAGTGCCTTTGGTTGAGAAATAAAAAAGGGGGCTATGCACATGGAGTAACAAAGTTTATGGACAAAGAGCAATTTGAATACATTTGACAGCTTATGAGTATGATCTAGAAGTGACAGTGTGATGAGATTGGACTGAATGGGATTACATTCACTTGTGTGTTGTCGAGATTGATTTGAGAAACAAAATGTGTGGATCAAAGCAATGAGCATTGGATCACTAATAGAATGAATGCATTCTACGTTAACTGGTGGAAAAGTCTATCACTAGAGTTATATTCTAGCAGATGACCTAGTAGAAGTCGAGCCAATGTTCGAGTTTACTGTTCATTACGGACGACCAACTGTATACATAATGCTCCAAGTGATTTGATATTTTCGCCACAATTCGAAGGACGTCTTTCAAATGGAAACACGAGGGTATAAAAATTAAACCGGGCTCAGATTTCCTTATTAGTTATGGCTCAACATTTGTACAATGTCGAATGGTGCTTAGATTGACACATGTAGGTTGGTTGAGTCACGTGGATAGCTCCAAGCCTTGTGATGGTTGATACTTGTGGTGCTATGGTTGTCAACCTTGAAGAATTTGTTGGTTGACTGGTCGTACACGAGGATCCATGCCTTGGCTATTTGAAATTTCATTCTATAGTTCAATAATAAACATAATTGGTGAGGAAACGAATTTGCAAAAATACCATATTGTGCAATTGGTATTAAATTATTGGTGGAGTTGAGATTGTGAGTTCGACCTCCTAGCACTCTAAGGCCAGATTAATATTTCTTTTTGTTACTCATGAAGTTTTATTTTTGTTGAGTAAATAGTCAGTCGGAGAAAAACATTTTGTAGCACCATCATCGAATTTTGGGCATTTTGTCTAGCACATCCTAAAAAGGGGTATTTTGTCTAATAATTATTTTAATATATGATTTAAATATTCTATTAGAGTTGTGAGCTCATTCTTGACTCAATTTGAGTTATGGAAAATACACATCGATTAATGCTCGAAGGTGGATAGATATTTTATGGCCATAATCTATTTTTGAGAGTCTAAGAGCAGGCTATAGAGTCTTTGGATTTATTGACACATGTTTCAAGAAGGAGGTTTGGGTGATAGGATTGATGAACTTGAGCTGAGCACGGGTAGCTTTCATTACATTGTGCAAAGTAATAGGCAGTATAGTGATAGAGGTTGTAGTAACATTGACAAGAAATTAGAATTAAAAATTGCAAGACAGTGGTTGCGGGTTGTATGGTACAAGTTGCAAATTGCATGATAGTGTGATGGTTGTAGTGGTTGGATAGCAAACATAGTAGTCGATTTGTAATGCAGTGTCATTGTTAAGCGGTTGTTTGATGAGTAGAGGTTGCATTATCTGATGCTAATATTTGTACGACTGTTTATCAACCTAGATTTGACAATGATGGTTGTATCCAACTCATGAAGGTTTGTCAATTATGTATGATGCTTGAGCAAAGCTATTGTGACCGATTTATTTATGCAAGGACTGCTAGTGAGAATTGACAAAACTCTCAGAAAGTTGACATTCCTATGTTTATATTGAGAATAAGTGGATCCAGTTTGAAAATTGTGAAATGTAGTCCACTTGTTGAATAGGGTGGCAAGGTGGTGCAAGGCAAGAGAATGGAGTCTCCTTCGGGTTGGAGCTTGAGAACACTTCAAGGCGACAAGTTGGTGCTAGGGCAGGTTAGGGCATCCTTTCATTCGAAGTTGATAAAATCAGGGTGTTGGAGCATCCTTCCAGTTGGAGCTGGTAAACTAGGGTGTTGGAGTGTCCTTCCAGTCGTAGTTGGTAAATCAAGGAGTTGGAGCTTCCTTCAATTTGGAGTCTAAGAACACTTCAGGGCGACAGAGTGGTGCTAGGGCAGGTTGGAGCTTGTGCAGGGTGTTGGAGCATTCTTTCAGTGGAAGCCGATAAAACCTGGTCATTGGAGCATCTTTCCAGTTGGAGCTAGTAAACCAAGGCATTGGAGCGTCCTTCCCGTTGGAGCTAAATCAGGGAGTTGGAATTTCCTTCAGGTTGGAGCTTATAAATCAGGGCGTTGGAGGACGCGTTGGAGCTGGTAAATCAGGGCATTGGAGCGTCCTTTCAATTGGAGTTGATAAACCAGGGGGTTGGAGCCTCCTTCAGTTGATGCTAAAAATATTGGAAGTTGGAGCTTCCTATTGATGGTAATCTTTTGAACACCTATATTAAGAAGCATTCGATGGTTTTTATCCCAGAGGGATTTACACCTGAAAAATCTCTACTGTACTGTCTTCTTGTTGTGTATTGTTGAATGGTGTTGTTATTTGATCATGTGATGTGATACTAGCTTATGTTTTAATCTAATGCTAATGATAATCAATGCTTTGTGAAATTAAAATTAACTGATTGAAGTGAAATACTTATTCAATCCTCTCTCAATATTTCTAACATGCACCTTTAACACTTCAAAGCTTGATGAATTCTATTTTCAGACCCTTCCCTAGAAAATTTGTGTTAGTTTTTTTTATGACATAGTAATTTGCAACAAATCTTGGGAAGAGCATGTACAACATGTTTATAGGGTCTTGACACTATTGGAGGAGCAACAACTATATGCAAAGCCTTCCAAGTGTGCTTTTGGGGTTCAAGAAGTGGAATATTTGGGTCATATTGTAACATATGATGGAGTTAAGGTGGATCTTAACAAAATCGAAGCTATGAGGGAATGGCCAATCGCCAATATCTTATTAGAGGATTATCAGGATTGACAAGATATTACCGCAAATTTGTTAAGAATTATGGTCAAATAACAACACTTCTAACCAAATTATTGAAGAAGGAAGGATTTTCTTGGACTAAACAAGCAACCAAAGTATTTGGAGAATTGAAAGAGGCTATATGTAAAACTCCCGTTTTGGCAACACTTGACTTATCAAAAGTATTTGTTTTGGAGTGTGATGCCTCATGCCATGACATTGGTGCAGTTTTGATGCAAGAAGGGAGGCCCCTTGCCTTTGAAAGTAGTGAACTTATAGGAAATAACTTACTTGACCCATCTATGAAAAATAAATGTTGCCTATACTATGTGCAATTAAGAAATGGCATCCATACCTAATAAGAAGAAACTTCAAAATAGAAACAAATCATGATAGTCTGGAGTACTTCTTGGAGCAAAGACTATCTTCAAAAGAGCAACAAAAATGGGTCACAAAGATGTTGCGCTGTTACTTTGAAATTATCTACAAAAATGGAAAAAAAAATATTGTGGCAAATGCACTCTCAAGGAAAGAGGAAGACACAAATGGTTTACTATGTGTTGTTTCCATTCCACAATCTGGTTGGGGGGAAGAAGCAAGGATAGAATGGCAACAAGATGAAATGACATGCAAGATCATTCAACAGCGACAGGAGGACCCTTATGCAGTAGAAAAATTTACAGGGAAAAATGAGTTGTAATGGTTTCAAGATCGCTTATACTTAATGTAAGAATTGTCAACTCAAACAGAAGGTCCTATTGGAATTACACACTTATCCTATTGGAAGACATTCAAGGTTCTTGAAGACATACCATAAGATCAAGAAAGATTGCTTTTGGGAAGGTCTTAAAGTAGATGTGCAAAAATTTGTGGCGGAATGTGTGTATGCCAACAAAATAAAGGAGAGACTATCAAGACCCCAAGGCTCCTTCAACCATTAGCCATTCCAAGTCAACATTGGGAAGAAATTTGAATGGATTTTATTATAGATTTACCCAAATATGAAGGAAAGAGTGTCATTATGGTAGTGGTAGATTGAATAACAAAGGACACCCACTTTTGTGCTCTTTCTCATCCTTTTCAAGCAAGTACTGTGGCAGAAGCATTCATGGAAACAATTCAAAAGCTACATGGAATACCAAAGATTATTGTAAGAGACTAGATCTAATTTTCACTAGAAATTTGTTGTTAGGATACTCAATTGGTTCACAACTCATCTTACCATCCTCAATCTGATGGAAAAACTGAGATTGTGAATAAATGTTTAGAGGGATGTCTTTGTTGCTTTGCATTTGATAAACAGACACAGTGGGTCAAATGGTTGCCCTTGGGAAGAATGGTGATACAACACATTGTTCCATACTTCATAAAAAATGTCATCATTTGTGACCCTTTATGGATATCATCCTCCATCCATCACATCGAACTTGAAAGGGACTATAAAGGCTCAAGTAGTAAAGGACCACATACAACACCAACAAGAGGTTCTCAAACTATTGAAGGACAACTTTGTTATAGCACAAAATAGGATGAAACAAGAAGAAGATCAACATTGCAGTAAATGAGAATTTGAAGTGTGGGATTGGGTATTTGTGAGACTACAACCATATAAATGAATGTCCTTAAAGCAACAAAAGGACAATAAATTAGCTCTTAGGTATTATGGCCCCTATAAGGTGTTGTAGAGGATTGGAAGTATGGCTTACAAATTGGAGCTACTTCCATCTTCACGTGTACATCTAGTCTTCCATGTTTCTTGCTTAAAGACGGTAATTGATGATAAGATCCTAATCCAAACTATTCTCTCTGAGATTAATGAAGGGGGGAAAATAATACTAGAACCAGAAACAATTTTGTAAACAAGGACTAAGTAGCTGAGAAATCGAGCAATTACTAAGTACCTCATCAATTGGAAGAACCTACGAGTGGAAGAAGCGATATGGGAAGATGAGTTATTCATGCATAAACATCCACAGATAGTCAAGTGTTGAGGACAACACTTCTTTGAAGGTAGGGGCATCTTAAGCCTTATATAATCCCCATGTTAACCCAAAAACCCTTTATTAATCCCTAGATATTGAGTGATTTCATTTCTATTGTTATATTGTAATGTAGGATAGAACCCCTCATGGTCCCATTTTATTATAATTGCACCCTTTGTCTCCTATATATATACTAAAGATACCTAGTCTTAGGAGCATCAAATATTGTCTTGTTCATTGTATTTATTGTAAAAGGAGGTCTTGAAAAGGTTTGCACCTCGAGAGATTTGATCCCTCTCAGTGCTTGATAGATCTAGGGTTAAGATGGATCTAGGTTAGTTCTATTATAATGGAAGTTGAGCATCAATCTATAAATAGAGGTGTGATTCCTCATTATCACTTATGGTTAGATTTTGAACCTTTTACTCCTAAGAGTTTAATGGACATATGGCTATGGAAAGGATTATTTCTATGTGGATGATTGTTGTCAATTTTTGAAGCTTCTTTATCTCGGTTATTATTTGGTGCATAAGTATTAGTGAAATTCTCAAGTCCTCTACAAGCTTTCATGATTGATCCATTTGAGAGGTAAGTTTACCACTTGGAAGGAAATGTTCTAGGGTTTCCTTTGTTGATTTGGTGATTATTTGGTGCCATGCTTGTTCTTCTTTGTGGATCCCTAACAAAAGTCTTAAGTAGATTCATCAAATCATAGTTGGTTTTGTTGGTGAAAGCTTTTCACTAAGGTTCCCTTCTTGTAGATGTTGATTTTCATTATTGATCTTGATTGGTTGGAGGATTATTTTTCCTTTGTTTCTAATCCCCAAAAGAAAAAGGCCAATTCTTTGGAGGGTTTCTTCTTGATCTCATAAGCCATTTGATTCACCTTGATTCCATTGCCATGGCTGGATTTGGCACTGATCTCTACTTTCTTTCGTCACCTATTTTAAAACCCTAAGAACTCCAAAACTTTGTTTCACTAAGGCTGCTCACAACTTTACCTTGTGCTTCATTGGTTGGACTTAGTAAGCCTACTAGGGAAATGCCCCTTGAATGAGAGGAGAGCCGGCCTAAATTGAAGAGGATATGTTATTGAGGTGACAATGGTGACCATCCTAACAATTGCCCTTGAATTGCACCTTGTGGATTAGGGGTTTTATTACCAAGTACAATTTGAACGGTAACAAAGGGAAAACATATCCTTTAAAGGTACTAACTTTGAGATTTGAATGGTTTCATATGTTTATTTTTTCTAAACTGTGTTTTTTAGGGTCTAACTCGTGGGTGACTCCATGTCTAATATAATTTATGAATGAAGACCAGGTTGTGAACAATGTGGAAAATACCGACTCCAAACTATAATCTGCAAGGTTAAATCTGGGAAACATTTCTCCATCATATCTTTACCCTTTCTATAATGAAAGCATTTCCTATATAGAAACTTTCTTAGTTTTTGCATCTATCAAATTTTTTTCATTCTTTGATAGAATAAGGTGGTGGATATGACTAATAGAAAATGTGGATCAGACTAGATGGTAAATGACTAAATGGTCATGTTTATTGCAACTTCATAAGAATTTGAGCTTGTAGGATTCAAATAGTTTCCATTTACCCTACTTGCTTTCTATGATTCTTTCATGTAACACTTTATCATCTAATTCACTTGTTTTCATCATTTTAAAAGGCAAAATTAGAGTGGAAAGAGATATTTTGGTTTAGAATGGAAAGAGATTACTTGGGTTCAATGTTCAAGGTTGTTCTTATGTTTTTCTGCACTTCTTAGTTCGAAATACCCAGTTGGTTTGCATGTTTTGTGCTAGATTTAGAAAGGTATTATAGTTGTTTGTCACAATGAGTTTGGGTTCTAAGTTCTGGTTTGACAATGATTAAATTTAATTTGAATTATAATTTTTTTACAATGTTTATCATTAAATTTGAATATATATATATATTCATTTTATTTATATTATAATATAAATAACTTCCGTTGTAAATATTATAGCAGTAGTCTATCTGTTATATGTTCTGTTGCTTAATATTGTTTTTTTACTACTATATGGATTCAGCACCTTGAAAAACTATAGGGCATTCAGATTATGGAGAGTTCACAACTCAAACTTGTGCTTCCAACAAATCCTGTTGGATTCGGGTTAAATTAGACAGGAAATTACGCCAGAAAACCTTCCAAAATGTATGAACAGATAGATAGAAATGCAGTAAACATGATTTCTGTATACGATTTCTGTATACTTGGAAAAACTGTACACACGATTTGCGTGCCATGAAACTGAAATTTGAAACGCTCAATTAATACCTGATATACAATACAGGAAAAATAGTTTTACGAATCTTTAATCATACTCATTTTTTATTGGGTCTTACTGTCGTGCTTTTTCACCTGCTGATCTATCAACGAATGGTACAGACAAGCTTTTACGGTAGGGTGTGGATCTTGTGGCTTTGTCATTTTTTTTTCTAAATTCTTGGTTGACAAGATTCTCTGTACTCGTGAATTCTGCTACATGGATTCCATTTCACCTCAGGAAATGTAGGCCACGCATTATCGCGACCTCCCAATGGATGATCTAGATTATTTGGTCTTGTCCTTGCCCTCGGTCTATCTCTTTTATGTTTGAAAATATGTTTTATTATTTGCATGGCCCTGAACAATATTTTTGTTGTCATGGAAACCCAATTTTTGCTGTTTTGCCTTCCTCATGTCGTTGGGTTGCCTACAACATTTCTGCATGGAAGTTATTTTATTTCTTTGAAGCATGTTAGCATTGAGTTGGGTATTTGTTCCATTTAGGGCATCTAAATCCTCAAAGCAAATGGAACTACTGAACAGGTTCTCAAGGGGCCTGTTTTGCCTCTTTTATTGAATACAGAGTGCCAGAATGACCTACAGGCAATGAAATTTTTAGGTTTGAACTATTATGAGCTTTTTACACACTCACATGCACACTGTTTATGTTTGTTACATCAGTAATATAAGTCAGGAGTGGAATGTGTAAACTCATCTGCACAGTAATGTTCTTCTCGATAGTATATTTTTTATCATTTTGTTTGCAGCTTCTGTTTAGTATGATATAGTTCTCCATAGGTGCTGTCACTCGTAGAGCACCTTTTCCAGATCTATGACACTTTCTGGTTTGTAATTTACTAATTTTTCCCCTTACAGAGAATGCAGCTGAAGGCCATTCTAGGGTCCGGTACAAGGTAGTGGAATTTCCTGTCAATGTATCTTCACAAAAGCATCCCGTGGATAAACCAAATCCAAAGCAAGGCATTGGTAAGATAACCATAATATATTATTATAGTCATTCTGAATTTGATAAGTGTGTTTGAAATTTGATATTTCACATTTATGCCCATTATATCTCTTTTGGGTATTTTCTATTATCATTATGAATTTGATAGTGTGTTTGAAATTAGATATTTCACATTTATGCGCATTATGACTCTTTCTGTGTATTTTCTATTATCATTATGAATGTGATAGTGTGTTTGAAATTAGATATTTCACATTTATGCCCATTATGTCTCTTTCTGGGTATTTTATTTCTACAGGCTTGCTAGCGTGGAGTCGAGATAGCCAATATTTGTTCACTCGTAATGACAATATGCCAACGGCACTTTGGATATGGGATATTTGTCGCCTTGAGCTTGCTGCACTTCTGATACAGAAAGAGCCCATTCGTGCAGCTGCCTGGGATCCAGTATATCCTCGTGTGGCTCTTTGTACAGGAAGCTCGCATTTGTACATGTGGACACCCTCTGGTGCTTGTTGTGTGAATATTCCTCTGCCACAATTTGTCGTATCAGATTTAAAATGGAACCCAGATGGAACTTCTATGCTTCTAAAGGATCGTGAGTCGTTTTGTTGTACTTTTGTTCCTATGCTTCCTGAATTCAACGACGATGAAACTAATGAGGAATAGTACACACAAAGCAAAAAATGTATCCAACATCACTTGTGACAAGGCCATCGTTGTCTGCGAATCTTCTTGGTCAACTGCAAATGACCTCTGTATACTTCTCCTGGTCGTTGACACTCTAGTGCTCACAACAGTGATTGTTTACTAGTTTCAGCTATGTCTTAAGTGTCTCCTACATTCTGCAACAAGTTATTTAGCTGTACCATTGTTGAAATTGTGCAAAGTTGATCCTTGGAGAGTTTATTCCAATGTTTAAGATACAACTTGCTGCAGTGCCTTAGGAGTTCCAATTCTTCCCATTCAGCTATATGAATAGCAACTGAGTGGTTATAGAGCTTCTCTCCATTCTTATTACTTCACTCGAGGATGTGATGTCTACAATTGTTATAATATAATGTTGGATTTATCTATCGACCTTTTATTCATTCTCTTAGTCTTTGCTAGTGTAGGCATCAATTCTTATTATAAATATATTGTACTGGGGATCCAAGACATGGCAATATATGTCGAGATTTTCATTTTCTCAATCTTATATTTTGATAAGCATTGACAATTTTTATTGTTGTACATGTCCTTACAAAATTTTGGAGATTGAAGGTAGTGTCCAATTAGGTGTTGCTTTTCTTTACCAATGATCGTTGAGGTTTTATCTAGTAGTTATATCAAATCTAAGGTCAACCGTCATATTTTCAAACACGTTGCCATAAAATTCAAGAGATTTAGTAATTTTCCTTTCTATTTGGTAAAAAAAAGCTTCAAAATGCATACATGTTTATCTTCAATGACAGTTTGCATTCTATGTCATATAAAATATCAATACATGAATACATGTTTATCTTTAATGACATTGAGCTTCAATACTAAATACACATATTCAAACTTATTTGAAATGTGACTTCTTTGTAAGTTTGAGATATAAAATTTGTGCAAGGGTTTAGTTTAATGGGTTGAACCATATGCCCAAGTCATGTTGTTGACAAAGACGTCCTATATCACAGACAATAATTATTATTAGTAGGTAAATTATCTTCTACCTAGATATTTTGGGGAAGAGGAAGGGATCTTGCAAAAGCTAGAGAAAATATTAAAATGCTTTTGTGAATCTTATTGGGTCTTAGTATCTCTAAGAAAGTGTTTTTATTAACATTTTCTACGTTTTGCAAACATCGATTTTAGCCGAAGGATATGTTTGAGGGTACCTTGGGGATCCAAATTCGACTAAAATCCACACAAGAAATCTGATTGCACTATGAGATTACTATGTTTCCTCTAGATCAAGTGACATTCGGCTTGATAGTTGTTTGAAAAGAAACCTTAGAGAAACAAGTATACTTTTCTTAAAATCGGGTCTTATGTTGGACAATGGTTTTGAAGGGGTGGAGATATACTTGTGTTATAGTCTATTTGACTCTTCACTTCAATTCATGATGAGGTTCTAGTTAACTATTTTATGGCTTATTTAAAGCCTTTGAAAGATGACTTGTTTTGGTGTCAAACTTAATTTTGGTCCAACAAGTTTGACTAAGCTCGTAATTTTTTCCAAATTGAGCGAGTTTGTATGATATTCCTTTTTTTCATGATCTGAAATTCTACTTTGAATTTCAACTTTATAGGGAGTGATATCTTGTCTTCATTTGGTTTCATTTTTGAATAATATGCTTCAACGATTCCTTTTTTCATGATCTGAAATCCTACTTTGAATTACAACCTTATAGGGAGTGATATCTTGTCTTCATTTAGTTTCATTCTTGAATAATTTGCTTCAACGATTTTATTCTATTAAGATTTTAAGATACACTTTGAAGGTCATGCTTACAAGTTTCAGTAGGTTGAGATCACTTGTTCAATATAGCAGTAATCTGCTCAGTGAAAAGAACTCTAGTAATTTCATTGGTTGTAGATTCTAAAAGTATCCAATGAGATCATTATGTAGTGTTTAATAGCACTTAGTTATTGTTGAATTTTAGCATTTTGTATAATGTTTAATGCAACATCAGTGATTGCCAAGTTTGAATATTTTATGTAGTGTTCAATAATACATTAGTTATTGAGCTTTGCTAAATTGCTTGATTGATTCAGTTAGGTGGGTTGTCAAGTTGTTGCAAAGTCTCACTATCGTTACTTTATTTGAAACCAACCCAAAATACAATTTTGTTGGTGTATTGATGTGAAAAATGTACCTCTATAAATGTTGGGATATGAGAAACCAATTGTTGTAGTGGAGATGATACTAAGAAATGTTGAAAAATTGAGTGGCACTGTGGCCCATTGACTACTTGGAGTCAGTAGTCTTTGTCTTCATAGCTTTGTTTGTGTGTCATGTCATGAAGTTCTTTTGAAGGTTGCTCATCATACTCTTGAATGCACAAGGGGTCTAACGATAGACATGTAAGGACTTTTCCAATTTCTGGCGCTAGTGTTTGGTCTTCATTGGATGTGGTCAATGACTCGATCTCCTTCATATGTTGACAAGGATAGCTAGAAGAAACTTCCAGGTCTTTCTCTTGTAGATATTCTTCATGGATTCCTTGTTCTATTAGTATCCCTTGAAAGCTAGACTCATCCCTAGTGATAATTTCGAACTTTAAACAAAGATTTGAAAAAAATCCTTGTGGGAGTATGCCCTCCTTTACTCAACAAATTCTTATATGTATTAAAATTTTTCCTATTGGTCTAGAGTTCTTTCTCATAAATGAATTAGTATACAAGGGTTCCTACAACACCTAAAATAATTAAAACCTAATTCTTAATAATCCCATTGAAGAAAATGAAATGAAACTAATTGCAAAAATAAAACAAACTACACTTCATGTACTTGAACTCCTCATGCTACTAAAACCCTGGTGGGACCAAGTTATCTTTTAACATGTGTTATTTTTTTTCCATGAATAAAAAACACGTACATAAGAGAACCAAATTACCAATGCTCTAAGTCCTTTAGCATTTCTCCAACAATGTTGTTAGTTTTTGTAGTATCGAATGTGTTCTAGCCACGAAAGTTTTTTTAGTATAAATGTGTTCTAGTGACAGAATTTGGTGGAGAGGCTAGAATACATGAGATCTCCAAAACCCAAAAATTATTTCTGGAAATTCCATGTAGAAATGACTTAATTAGATTATTAATCATTTTTAAAATATTTCCTAACTCTAAACTTAGGGAATATGATTAATTAACCAAAATTAATTAATTCAAGGTAAGAATCATCTAGTAACTCACTCGAATCGACTCCAAGATGATCTTAGCCATTGATTAAGATTTAATCTTGGTCATTGGTGCTCCTATTGGCTTAGTGGGGCTTGACCCAGGTTCAGAAGTGAGTTAGCCAAGCAAATCCCGGTACCACTGGCCCTTTCGGCAACAGTCCACGGAGCGCGGACTGAGGTCTCACTCGAAGTAGTATGGGAGGGTGCTAGAACAAGGTTTCCGCACCCTAGGGATGTTTGATATGAGGTGATTGGTACGTGGTCCAACCTTCGCACTCACTGCGCTACGCGCACCTGCGGGTACCCTGCACCATGTGATACTGTCTTCGCGCAGTTCGAGCCGTAGCGCGACCTGTGTTATTTACCCAAGTCTTCCTTGATTAGTCTCTGTTAGTTGATTACTTAGATTAAATTTATCTATAAGCATTCATACAAATATTCATCAAGTGCGCGCAGTAAATAAACAGAGTAAAAGCAATAAATAACATCAACATAAAGATTCCAGAACAGATGCACAAAATAAACTTCTCTTTATTATCTTTCAATCCCAAGTACAAACCTGACTTCGCCCTGTGCACTCAACTGCAGGGGTCCGCGCACTCAACTGCGGACTCTACTAGGTCTCTGTGCACTCTGCTACAGAGCTTCTTCCTATCACTACAACCTAGTGCACTTCAACTTTCACTCTACGCTCTAACCATGCCTTCGCATCTCTATCTATTCTTCTCTTATGCTTTCAAAAACTATTTTTACACTTAGAACTTCACTCTATTTATACAATCCCATGGTTCGCGGACCATGGTTAGGCCGACACAACTTTACATTAAATTAAAATTCTTAGGGCGGACAACCTTATGACTCGATTATACAATTCGCGCTCTGTGCCCATACTTCGCAGAATTCTACACCATCTTTGACCAAAACTTGGGCTTTGGCCCCCAACACAATCATTGTGACTCGTCCTGAGTCACTTTGCTGGTGCAGTGATCTTGGCATGGAGCCCCTCCAGTAGGTCTCGCACAACTTGGGTGTCTGCGGCACACTGTTCCGCTGTCTGCTGTACTTGCTGCATACGTATCTCTGGACTTTCGTGAGCAGAGTCACATTCCTGTCTAACTGCACAAAGTCCCTTCATTTGTGCCAGCTTTCCTTCAATGGTCGTTGTAATGGTGAAAGCTTCATTGATCCATGACTAGATGCGCACTTTAAGCAAGGCTTCTTTTTGTCGTGTAAGCCTCGCATAAGCTTTAACTGATCCTTTAGTGCCCTTGTCGCAACTCCCTCACAGCCTCTTTTATAGTCCCGTGCTCTCTTTCAATTGCTTGGAGCGCTGAGACTGTGCCCCCTACGGATAGTCAGGTGGTTGCACCACCTGTGCGAGGCTTTAACTCACCTTCTAGCCTAGTCTGCGGGCACTCCTTAATTACCCTCACGACAGTGAGTGTCGCACGTTCTTCCTTATGCTGTGCGCTCCCCTGGTTACTTTGTCTGGTAAGGTGCGGTCATAGCCATGGTAGCAGAGTCACAAATGCTCGACGACAATCTTCTAATACAAGAGTCTGGCTGTCCGTATCTTGTTTGGTCACGCTGAGTCCATCGACACGACATGCTTGCGCAATTTCGTTTTCCAGGTTTTTGATCTCCGCGTCCATTAACATGCTTTTCTTCCTTAGTCATACTTGATCTTCTTCGAGTTCGGGAAGCTTAAGGTTCCCTCGCCGAATGGCTTCCTGTATTTGCATATGTTCGCCCTTGTGTAGCTTCATAATTCCTTCGCCCTGGTCCTCGTGTACTGTCTCAATTATGGGAGCTATTGTGTGAGGATTCCTTTCCTTCCAAACTATGGTCTTGACTCCGCTCCTCAGCTTCGGAATCGTCTCCGCGCTCAGGTTTTGCACATGGCCCTATAGGCTCATCGAACCACTGGTACACGCAGGTCCTAATCAGTTCGTCTCGCCCGGTGAACTCCGTATAGGATTCCACATACCTTCTTGAATGCTTCTATGTGGAACATTTGCGGTGGGCGTCACCTCTCCTGTTGCTGTGTCTTGTTCCGATTTTCGATCCTGAATTTAGGGTGTGCTTGTGTGGACCGCACAACACATGTTTGTACCCATCAAGATAGGTGGGCACACAAGTTGTTCTGTCCTCGCTGAGTGACTTTTGTTCGAAGCTAGGGGCTTCCAAATCGTAGGCGCATCATCCTTCTACATCTGCGCCAATCCTCGAAATTTCCTTGCTGTGTACCCCACCATCGTGCGGGTGTTGTGCGCAGTGCCCACTTCAACGCATTAAACCATTGCTGTTCTCGTACTGCGCTTTCAAATTTGCTTAGGAATTCATCCACCGCTGTCAATCTATCATGTGTCAGTAGCTTTCTTGCCTCTGTTGTCATGCACCGCTGTGATCTAACCATCATGTTGCAATTCAACATTGTCACCTTATGCAACCGATTCTGCCAGCGCTCTACTTCTTCGTCTGAATCCAAAGTGCAGGAGCTTTTGCACTCCCACGAGATCCTCCCATCTGCGGTCAGATTCACCCAATTTTGGTCTCGCGCCGTTATCTTGAAAATACAATCAAGATCATCATCGCTTTCATCGTTGCGCACTGGTTCAGTGTAGCGCGCTCCTTCGGCTGGGTCCAGTGGGACTACTATGTGTAGTGACTTTTTCTCGAAGATAATTTTGCACTTCTTCAGATTGATGACTCTGTTCATATCGGTGGCTCAGTCTATTCCTAACAGCACGGGATAGGGATTGCTGTCATCGACAATCTCTATCACTTCAAAATTCGCCTGCGCGCTTGCGCCTTCAATATCCACTGTTAACCTTTGTAACCTTCCCATGGGCAAAATATTCTGTTGGTTCGCCATTCGTAATTGAATAGGGGACCATTGTAGCGCGGGCCTACCCATGCATTTCCATGTTTGCTTCGGTAATACATTCGCGTCCGAACCCAAATCTAGGGTTACCTGATCCATTTCATATTCACCAATCTGCGCAGTCAACCTCATTTCCTTTCTGGTGCGCAATGCATGCTTCCCTAATTTTCAGACTACGCGCGGTTCTCTTGCCCCCGCGCACCTGGTGATCAGCTCCTGTAGTCCCTTAACTGCCTTATTGTTGCGCAACAATTTCATGCGTGTCTCTAGAAAGGTAGTGAGCATTGAAGGATCCATTCCTGGCTCTGGTTGATCCTTGCTACTTGAAGTGGAGGCCTAGGCGAAGCTCTTCTTAGCTTCCATGAATGTCTCCTTTGCGCGTTCCAAGTCAAACTTGGGTTCCTTTGTAGGAGCCTTGCGAACCCATGTACTTCCTCTGGCTGCTTCCTCGTATCTTCTCCTGTGGCCGTGCCGCTTCTGAGCATCATGTTTACATTCGGGTCCTCTTTGCACGGCTCAAACCTCATCATTTGTATATTCTGAGTCGAGGGACGCTGGAATACCCCTTTTTCGTGCATCTTTGTGAACAACGTAGGAAAATCTAATGTTTCATGATAAAACTGAGCACAATACGAACATGATATCCTCGTCGGGTTGGTACAATCGCAGGCATAGTGCCCTGGTCCTCTTCAATTGTAACAAATTAACTGTCTGCGACCCCTTCTTGGTTCCATTCCACCTCGTCCCCGACCTTGCCCCTGAAATCCAGCGCGCGCCATCCCTACATCTGGGTCGAGGGCTTATGTTTCAGTCTACATCCTATACGCTGGGCTCTGATCCATCATTAACTCGTAACTGCGGCAAGTGCACTCATCGTGGCTTACTGACCTGCAGAAATTACAAAACAATTGCTGGGGTGTCTGTGTATATTTCTGCAGCGAATGACAATTGTCCGTCGTGTGTTTCCCTCCTATCTGACAGATCGCGCACCATAAAGCGGGTGCTGCACTCGGCTCTGCTTGCCCCTTCGGTCTCAACGTCATTGGCCCTCCTCCTGCCAAGTAGTTTTTGAACACTGGACAGTGATCCTTGTCATGGCCCCGACGTTTGCATTTTATGCATCATACTTCCTCGTGCACCTTTGGCCGCAGTGCCCTATCCTGCTTCAATCTTTTTGCATTTCCAAACACAAATTCTGTAGTTGCGCATGGATTTGTTAAACTCCCAACGTAGGGTCTTGTATCAGGGTCTCATGTAACCTCATTGCCATCTCCAAAACTTCAGACTGGGTGGAAAGTTTCTGCTGTGACAGTGTCCTTCTCAAGTGTGGTGTCAGAGATGCTACAAACCATGTGTGATCCTGTGCATTTGTTAACGTCATATTGGCCTCGCGAATCGTACTCTTCTGTCTTTGGTCTAGATCTCAGGGGGTCTCGCCTAGAAGCATTGCAATCTATTTAAACCCGATGATTGACTACGTCTCTGATTTTGGCCTCCTAAATTCTTTGTTCAACGCATTTTGGATCTCTGCTATCCTTGTGTTTCGGTGGTCGTTAGAATGCTTGATATACCATGTTAATGCGCGATCCTGCAGTACACTCACCAATGTAGCCTTCTTAATATTGTCGTCTGTGACTCCTTGTGCTTCCCATACTGCTCTTACCACGAACCAGAATTGGTTCAGATCTTCATTCCCTACCCCTTTGAATACTAGTAATTTGATCGCGTTCGCCACACTGAACCAAGGAGGTGGTGGAGGTGGAGTGGGTGGAGATGGAGGCGAGGGAGGTGAAGCGAGTGGAAGTGTGGGTGGAGGTGGTAGCTGCAGAATCCGCTGCCTTATCAAACTGACAACGCTTCTTGGAGAAACCTTCGTGAGCTCGTCCTCGCTCTCCCACGAGGGTGAAATTAAGGGATTGTTTTCTAATTCTTCGTTACTTCTGCTTCTGTAGCTCCTTCTGCTCTTTGTAGTCTCAAACATTAATTTATTCGCATAACCCGCTTTTCACATAACAACATCTTAATCCAGGTATTCAAAGATTTAATATATTTACCTCGCGGTCCTTGGAGAAAACGTTGCTCTGTCTCGCTGTAACTGATGGTCATGTCTACCACAAACTCAATGATAAATCCTCCTATTATTCGGTCGATCTAGTGGTCCACAGCTCGCGCTATCTTATCCTCTGAGGCTTCTAGTCTGCGCAGTAGTTCCGGAGTCCACACTAGTGGTTTGTCGAGCCTACACCTTCCGCGGCTGTTTGCTAGCTTCGTGATCCACTCATACAGCTCCGACGGAAGGGATGCAAATAAAATCTCATGGATTTCAATGTACAAATAGAGATCCAACCACTGTTCCTTAGATACTCATGGATCCTTGTTTTCCTGCACTGCTTACTCGTGAATCTACTTGTCCAACCACTCTTCAATTTCTTTCTTCGTAGGGTTCCAGTGGCACAACATCAGACATCCCTTATGTAGATCTCGGTCTCGGCAATAGAACCATTTGTTGGCTTAGTGGGGCCTGACCTAAGTTCAGAAGTGAGTTAGCCAAGCAAATCCCGGTACTACTGGCCCTCTCGGCAAGAGTCCGCGGAGCGTGGACTGAGGTCTCACTAGAAGTAGTATGGGAGGGTGCTAGAACCAGGATTCCACACCTTGGGGATGTCTGATATGAGGTGATTGGTACGCAGTCCAACCTTCCATTTACTATGCTATGCGCACTTGCGGGTACCTCGCGCCCTGTGATACTATCTTCGTGTAGTTCGAACCGTAGCGAGACCCGTGATATTTACCCAAGTCTTCCTTAATTAGTCTCTGTTCGTTGATTACTTCGATTAAATTCACCTATAAGCATTCATACAAGTATTCATCAAGTGCACGCAGTAAATAAACATAGTAAAAACAATAAATAACATCAACATAATGGTTCCAGAGTAGATGCATAGAATAAACTTCTCTTTATTATCTTTCAATCCCAAGTACAAACCCGACTCCACCCTGCGCACTCAGCTGCAGAGCCTCTTCCTACTACTACGACCTAGTACACTTCAACTTTCACTCTATGCTCTAACCATGCCTTTGCATCTCTATCTATTCTTCTATTATGCTTTCAAAAACTATCTTTACACTTACAACCTCGCTTTATTTATACAATCCCATGGTCCGCGGACCATGGGTAGGCCGACACAACTTTACATTAAATTACAATTCTTAGGGCGAACAACCCTATGACTCAATTATACAATTCGCACTAAGCACCCTTTCTTCGCGGAGTTCTACACCATCTTTGACCAAAACTTGGGCTTTGAGCCCCAAAACTTGTTGCGGGGGATCCTATGCCCAACAACTCCAATAGTGGATTATAAGAGGAAGTTGACGGGCACTTGGAGAAGACACTTTTGTAGTTTGATTTTCTTGGTAGATCGATTTCTAGAGAGTAGCAGCAGCAGTTGTTGAACAACTAGAGATCGAAGCAGGGTCATTGAGGGGCATAGACAATGATTTAGAGGGTTATTCCAGATCCAAAGAGGCAACAACAAGGGGTTGAGTTATTCCTAGTGAGGCAGCGCAATGCACTGTGCAATTGCTTCAGAAGCAATTTGATTTTGCTTGAGAGAAATTCGTTTTCAGTTCCAGAGGTTGGGCAGAGGGTCTAGAGTGTCGGAGAATCGATTTTCTCAGTAGAGACAGGGAAAACGACTTCATCAGAGGCAATTCAGAGGCTAGATGTAATAGGAATTGCGCAAAGTAGCACAGAGGCTGACGCATAGGTTCTAGGAGGATGAATTTATGAAGAGAAGTTGTGTCGGGATTGCTTGTGGAGGAAGGGTAATTCCCTTAGATAATTTTGCCCATATTTTCTTGTTGTTTGGATTGCTAGTTGGGAATCCATAGATTGTACTCAGATTCCACTATTGCATAATAAAATAAAACCCTCATCTGCTGCACCGATTTTCTCGCATTGAGTTTTCTTGGGGACTTTTGTCCAAAAATAAATGTGTTAATTTTTATGTGTGTGCTATCATTTCTTAGTTTCAACGCTATTTTATTTCTGCAGTTTTTTTTTGTGAAGGTTGCAATGTGTTTATTTCTATGTTGCCGTAGCAATAAATTGAATAATTAATTTATTAGTTAGAATAAATAATACCAGTTGCTGCAATAGGATTCCAGTTTTTGGAATTTTCACATGGTATCAGAGCGTGAGTGATCAGGTGGGAAGCTCAAAAGCAGAGAATAATTTTGCTGCTCAGAGGGAGCAACAAGCCAAAATTCTTGAGGCATCGCAATGCTTAGACATGCAGACCGAATTGTTGGGCCAACAATTCAATTTTTAGTTGCAGGGGTGTAGGAAATTTGATTTCCGAGGAGAGTGATTCCAACAGTCAGAGGGAGTAGCTGCAGCTCTGATTTTTTCTGAGCAGATTCCTTGGCTGGACGCAGAGGGTTTTTGTAGCAATACAACCACGTCGGGTGGAAGAGTTTGCTATGTTCGCTGACATACCTCCAAGAGTGAGGTGGGGTGACTTGGAGTTGTAGCCCTAGAGAGCTATAAAGATTGGGCAAAGTCCTTGAAGAGTCCACCTCATGGATCATTATCTGGCTATAGGGGCCTGCAATATTCAGTAGTAGGATGAATAAGTGGCAGTTGATGCAGTCAATACCAGAGTGACAATTGCAGACTAGTTGCAGTGAGATGCTGAGGAGCACCGTGCAGTTGACAACAGAGCAGGTGGCTCAGTGCAGAGTTGGCATCGACATAGATTCTTCAGTGACAGTGTAGATACTAGTAGTAGTCAGAGACTCGAGAGACAGATGCATCATACTAAACACAATTGATTCAATATTTTGGATGTTTCTCAATTGCAGTAGTTGCAGTTGTAGCAACAACAAATGAGAGGGAGTTGTAGTGCAGATGGAGTGTTCGTAGTAGTATGGCACTGTCAACAGCAACACAGATGCAACATCAGAGTTTCACAGTGGTTGGTGGGCAGTATAGCTAGACCTCAACATTATAACAGAGGTGATACAGAAACACGGTGTTGTAGCAGCAGGTTGCAACAAGTTGCATCATGAGTTGTTGGAGCCCTAGTTGGAGAGAACACAATCCTTTCTAAGAGGGAGTGTTGGTTTCTGTAGCATCAAATGTGTTCTAGTCACGAAATTTGGTGGAGAGGCTAGAATACATGAGATCTCCAAAACCTAGAAATGGTTTATGGAAATTCCACCTATAAATGACTTAATTAGATTATTAATGGAAATTCCACCTATAAATGACTTAATTAGATTATTAACCATTTTTTAAATATTTCCTAAGTCTAAACTTAGGGAATACGATTAATTAAGTCAAGGTGAAAATAATCTAGAAACTCACTCAAATCGACTCCAAGATGATCCTATCCATTGATTGAGATTTAATCTTGGCCGTTGGTGCTCCAACAATGGATTATAAGAGGAAGTCGATGGGCACTTGGAGAAGACACTTCTGTAGTTCAATTTTCTTGGCAGATCGATTTCTAGAGAGTAGTCACAGCAGTTGACGGACAACCAAAGATCAAAGCAAGGTCAGTGAGGGACAACGATAGTGATTCAGAGGGTTTTTTCTAGATCCAGAGAGGCAACAACAAGGGGCTGAGTTATTCCCAGTGAGGTAGCGCAAAGGACTGTGCAATTGCTTAAGAAGCAATTCGATTTTGCTGAAGATAAATTCGTTTTCAGTTCCAGAGGCCAGGTAGAGGGTCTAGAGTGTCGGAGAAGCAATTTCCTCACCAGAGACAGGGATAACGACTTCATCAAAGGCAGTTCAGAGGCTAGACATCTTAGGGTCTGCGCAAAGCAACGCAGAGAATGATGCAAAGGGTCTAGGAGGATGAATTTCTGAATAGAAGTTGTGTTGAGATTACTTGTGGAGGAATGGTAATTCCCTCAGATAATTTCTCCCAAATTTTCTTGTTGTTTGGATTCTAGTTGGGCACCCATAGATTGTACTAATATTTCACTTCTGCATAATAAAATAAAACCCTCATTTGCTGCACCAATTTGTTAGAGAATCTAGGGCAAAGTAGTGTTGTGATGATTCTACAGTTGTTGATAACAATATGTGAAGTCTTTTTACTCTTTTCTAGTTAGCTTACACTTCTTCTTCTTATTAGTGCATATGTGTGTGCTTCATCAAGCTGCTACCAAAAAAATTTAACAAGAACACAAAATTTGGCTCTCTGCCAGGGACAAACTCTCTCCACTCTTGAGAGGAAAACCATTTGTAAGATTTCTCTTATTGAAGCTTCTTATTTGAACAAATTCCAAACCCTAGACCCTTGACTAGGATATCCTCCAAGCATAAGTCAAATCCTTCCTCTTTCTGCATTGTTACTTGCGGCACATGAACCTCTTCCTTCCGGTACTTTGCTCCTTGGTACTTCATCCTTTTCTGCTGCTTGTCTAAGCTAGAAACCCTAGAACATGGGCTCCTTTACTTCGCTATAAGGAGGACCTTCCTCGCTTTTCTTGGAGATCTTGTAGACCTTGTTATACCTCCAAATGAGGTCTCTCAATATGCTGCCTTCATTTGCTATCAAGTCCGGGAGTGTCTTCTTGCTACACCTGTGGACATGAGCCTTAGGACAATCTTCTCTTCCTCGCTGGTTTTTCCTCCTTTCTTCGCTAGATGGGGAGGCCTTATAGGCTTTGTATGTTAGCCCAGAACAAAGATATTTTTCCACTATAATTTCCTGCTGTAGTAACACAGGAAGAACTTTATTCCTCCGCATGTGTGACTGTGTGAAAACCTGGGAACTGTCTTCTTTCCCTCGTTGTTTTATCTCCCTAACATGTTGTCCTTATAATCCTTTTCCTTGCCTTTTTCTTCGTCTTAATTCCTCCTCCTTGCTTGCAGATTTCAGAGCTTGATTGTGTGTCAAATGAGGAGTGGGCAACCTCTATAAATAGAGGTCTGTCCCTCTTCTTTTAGGTCGAATTAACTATCTTCTAAGCTGACTTGACTGTCTTCTAGGCCAACTTGATAGTTACATTGTATTTCATCTTTTATTACTGCTTGGAGACTTCGTTGATGCTAGGAGAGGATTTGACTTATCTTGGAGGTGTTCCCATGACCTTGTACTTTGACTTACTTGATGTAACATGCACTCAAAGGGTCTTATCATAATTACATTTTGACTTTGACTATCTAGAGACACAAAAATGTGCTTGACCTATTTTCAATGAGCAAGATACTCGTTGACAAATATTACAAAAACAATTTCTCTTTTAAATACAAATATCAAAATTACATTTATGAAGACCTAGCCTAGTTACATTTCCTTCAACACTCCATCTTAACTAGGGAGGTATTTATACAACATTACAAAGTGTTTGGAAATTTTCAATCTTGAAGAATTCACATAAGAGAAACCAGATTTGCAATCCATTGGTTATAACATCATATTCATCAACATTGTCATAGTGCAAGGCCTTGACTAACAACTCCATCTCTTTACGAGACCATGAGCTACAATGTTGGTGAGACCAATGATTTATAGACACCTTCATCATTGTCTCTCAAGGTACATACCCACCAGGGTGTTCTCGAGTATGACCTTCTAGGACTATTCTTATCTTGGGTTTCCAATCCTCAAAGAATATCGGTCCTCTTGCCTACTCTTGTCTCGGATGCCCTACACATCCTTAAAGAGTATCAGATGCTAGATGATTACCTAATCCTCCCATTATTTCTTCCCAAGTGAAGACAAGAATGTTGTGTCTATCTTTTGTCTACATTTCCATTCATGGCCTTCATCTACACTTACGACTGTTAGTCCTCGTCTAGTGCATGACCCATGAAATGGAAAACACAATTGTCACTCCTTTGTAATCAGGGGTGATCCAAAAACTCCCTCTTGATCATGGACTTGTTAGAGCTCTCTCTTAACTGGGGACTCTTTCCTTCGTCAGTAGCTTCTTCTTCATGGGTCCTTCAACTGCTTGATCTTCCTTCTTTCTTGATGTCATGAAGTCTTTGATCTAACTTCTTCTTGGTAGGGCACCATCCATCGATCACTTTCCTTCTTGGTTTGTCATGCCATTGCTTCATGGAAAGTGACTATCAGGTTTGTCATCTTGTCCATGCTTCAGAATACTCTCCTCATGGATGCTTCATAGTACTTGCTAGGTTATATGCTTTGACCTAGTATCCCATCATGACTTCATCCTGATATTGCTTCAACATTGTTTTTCCTTTTGTTGGATGGCTTCTTCATCACGACATATTCATAGAGTAGAATAAGTTATCTACACATTTTATATTTCCAAGGCCTTCATGGGTGTCAAGGGTCCTTTCTTCCTTTATCAGAGTTGTCCTACCTTCTTTCAGGAGATATCTTTCAAGGCATTTTTTCAGATAGTTATTCTTGGTAATCATGGTGTTCTTTGCATGCTTGATCTCTTTCTTCATTTTCTTCTTCTTAGATACATAGGTCAACCATCTAATGCTTCTTGTGGAAGCATTCCTTTATTTCTTGCCTTTTGGATTTCTCAGCATTTCTTCTTGCTCCTTAGCCAACAATCTTATGCTCCTTATGTGAGCATGTTCTTTTGTTTGCATTCATTGCATTGTGGTACATGCCTTCGAGCATGTTCTTAGTGAAAGAGATTCTTTCATGCTTGATTTTATTATACCCATGACTTAGTAATATACAAATGATAACGACTTAAACTTTGATGCATACATACCTCATCTTGATTCTCCTTTAATCATCCTTTGGTGCGGGCCTTCTTGCTTCATCTTAGCTTGCCTGCATAGCATCCTTTTCATGAAACCCATGAATGGGATTCCCAATGAGACATTTGCCTTGGTTCATGAACCTTCTTTTGAAGATTCTATCATAGGATCTTAAAGATCCTTACCTTACAAATGTTTCCTTTCTTTTTGATGATGTAGGTTTTCTAAGATTCTTTTCATGATCAATTTTCTTTCATCATATATGAGGTCCTATAATAAGTATGCTTCTTCTACACGAATATCTTGAGCTATATTTGCCATGCTCCTATATTCTAGAAGATATTTCTACTTATGCATTTTTGTTCTTATCATAAACGCTACATCTACATGAGTGTCTAGAATTCTATGTACATTATGCTGCTAGATTCTAGAGGGTGATTCTAGCCATGCAATTTAGTGTATTCCTACATGCTCTTATTCTACTTAAAACTTTGAAAGAAGTCTAGAAGTAAAGAGTTTGACCTAGTCATAGTAGAGATTCAGAGGATCTTCCTTCTTTTTCTTCTTTCCTTCTTTCACCTCTTGGGTTATGTGATATTCTTCCCTCTTCCTTTTGTTATTGTTGTCATTCTTAAGCTTAGGACAATTCCTTTTGTAGTGTCCATATTCTTGGCATCCAAAACATTGGATCTTGGACATGTCTTTGTTGTTTGTTCTTCGTGGACCAAACTTGCCAAATTTACCCTTTCCTTTGGCCATGGTAGCAAATGCTTGCTCCTTTGATCCCACATCTTCTTTTGCCTTAAGTCTGGTTTCCTCTGTTATGCATAGAGACCACATTTCACTAAGAGTGGTTGCTTCCTTCTTGGCATATATGCTAGATCTGAAGTTTTCCCACTCCTCAGGTAGAGCATTGAGTACTATAGTTGTCATCTCTTTGTCAGACATGACTTCCCCAAGCTCTTGAAGTTGATCTCTCATTTCAAATATTTTCATGAAGTAGGGAGCTATTCCTTCCTTTGTTATCTTCGTCTTGTACGATTCATTCCTCAAAGATATTACTTCTTTGGTTGTGGATACCGAGAATAACTCTACTAGCTTATCATAAATTTCTTTTGATGTCTCAAACTTGGAGACATAGGGAATGAAAGTGTCTTTGATTGATTCTACCAGAATCCTTTGAGCTCTTGTCTCATCTTTATTGTACTTGGCTAAGGCTTGAGTTTGTTCCTTAGTAGGGATAGTGATATTCCCTTTGACATGCTCTAGGAGTTCATTCTCCTTGAGTAGTAGATCAGTCCTCTTCTTCCATGCAAGAAAGTTATTGGTACCTACCAATTTATTGCTTTCCTTGCAAAAATACGTTGAAATATATTCAGAAGCGGACATGTACTTACTTGATAGATTTTGAGATGTAATGGATTTGCTTCCTCCTTGAAAGCTTGATGGCTTGTCTTCCTTGGATCTTGATGTTCTTCAAGTTGCCTTCTCCAAGTGGACTTGCTTGGTGATGAGGTTTGCTTGAAGACTTGTAGCTTGATGTAGGTTCTGCTTCAATTTTCTCTTCTTTATAGGTGCCTTTATATAAGGCCCTTTTTATAGCTTTGTAGACCTTCTTGATGAATGATGGATTGTAGATCCTTCTTGTTCTTGAAGTGATTGAGACTTCTAGGCTTCATGCTCCAACTTTGTACATGATTCTTCTTGAAGAGTGTTCTTGAGTTTCCCTTTCCATGATGTGTCACTTTACCTTACCTTACAAATTTCTGAATAGAATTTGTGTCGAGATTACTTGTGGAGGAAGGGTAATTCCCTCAGATAATTTCTCCAAATATTTCTTGTTGTTTGGATTGCCAATTGGGCATCCATAGATTGTACTCAGATTTCACTATTGCATAATAAAATAAAACCCTCATCTGCTGCGCCGATCTGTTAGAGAATCTAGGGAAAAGCAGTGTTGTGATGATTCTCCGGTTGTTGATAACAATTTGTGAAGTCTTTTTACTTTTTCTAGTTAGCTTATACTTCTTCTTCTTATTAGTGCATATGTGTGTGCTTCATCAAACTGCTACCAAAAAAAATAACAAGAACACAAAATTAGGCTCTTTGCCAGGGACAAACCCTCTCCACTCTTGAGAGGAAAACCCTTTGTAAGATTTCCCTTATTGAAGCTTCTTATTTGAACAGCTGCCAAACCCTAAACCCTTGACTAGGATATCCTCCAAGCATAAGTCAAATCCTTCCTCTTTGTGCACTATTACTTCCGAGACATGAACCTCTTCCTTCCGACACTTTTCTCCTTGGTACTTCGTCCTTTTCTGCTGCTTGTCTAAGCTAGAAACCCGAGAACATGGGCTCCTTTACTTTGCTATAAGGAGGATCTTCCCCGCTTTTCTTGGAGATCTTGTAGACCTTGTTATACCTCCAAATGAGGCCTCTCAATATGCTGCCTTCATCTACTGTCAAGTCTGGGAGTGTCTTCTTGCTGCACGTGTGGACACGAGCCTTAGGACAATCTTCTCTTCCTCGCTGGTCTTTCCTCCTTTCTTCGTTGGATGGGGAGGCCTTATAGGCCTTGTGTGTTAGCCCATAACAAAGATATTTTGCCATTGTAATTTCCTACTATATTAACCACATGTAGACCTTTATTCCTCCACACGTGTGACTGTGTGAACACCTGGGAACTGTTTTCTTGCCCTCGTTGTTTTATCTCCTTAACACGATGTCCTTATAACCATTTTCCTTGTCTTTTTTCCGTCTTACTTCATCCTCCTTGCTTGCGGATTTTAGAGCTTGATTGTGTGTCAAATGAGGAGTAGACAACCTCTATAAATAGAGGTCTGTCCCTCCCCTTTTAGGCCAACTTGATTGTCTTCTAGGCCGACTTGACAGTTACATTATATTTCATCTTTTATTATTGCTTGGAGACTTTGTTGATGCTAGGAGAGGATTTGACTTATCTTGGAGGGGTTCCCATGACCTTGTACATTGACTTACTTGATGTAACATGCCCTCAAAGGGTCTTGTCATAATTAGATTTTGACTTTGACTTTCTAGAGGCACAAAAATGTGCTTGACTTATTTTCAATGAGCAAAAAAATCATTGACAAATATTACAAAAAATTTCTCTTTTAAATACAAATATCAAAATTACATTTATGAAGACCTAGCCTAGTTACATTTCCTTCAACACGATTTTCCCACATCGGGTTTTTTCGGGGACTTTTGTCCAAAAATAACTATGTTAATTTTTATGTGTGTGTGCTAACATTTCTTAGTTCCAGTGCTATTTTATTTCCACAATTTTTTTTTGTAAATGTTGCAGTGTGTTTATTTCGATGTTGTCGTAGCAATGAATTGAATAATTAATTTACCAGTTAGAAGAAATAATACCAGTTGCTACAATAAAATCCCAGTTTTTGGAATTTTTACAAACGCTAAAAAATGTTAGTAAATTTATATGCGTAAATTGTGGATATTTAATTATCAAATGGGGGTCACTTGTAAGATGCAAGATTTTTTTATTATAAAGGATTAGATTCTACCTACTTAAAGAAAGCAATCAAAATCAACTAAGATGAAATATAAGTTATCTAAGCAAATAAAAGAAGTCATCATGTTCTTTGACTTTTTTTAGAGTAATATGTCTTTGAGGGAGACAATGGTAATTTTTCATTTCCACAAGAAATGCTCATGCCACATTTTGAGTATATCATTCATTCAAATCAAGTAATACTTGAATTTTAGTAACATCCCAAATCACACACAATAGACTTAGAACATAATTAAAACTATTTACACCAGATAAATACTAGGTCACTAGACTTAGAACCTAATTAAAACCATTTACACCACATAAATACTAGGTCACTAGACTTAGAACATAATTAAAACTATTTATGTGGTCACTAGATGATGTTTACTCAAATACTGTCCATGTACAAACCATGATCTTTCATTTATCAAACGTTTCTATTATCAATTTAAAGCAAGTTCTTCGATCTTTAATGGATCTATTTCTAAAGGTGAATAATTTAATGAAAATGTAACCAATAATTGAAATACTAAATTAAAAGGCATATAAGGAAATCAAGTCAAAGGTTGAAATAACTAATTAGAGCAAATGAAATAGCAATGCAAACTAGAGAATGGGGACACTTACCAAACTCAACATATGTTATGAAGAAATATTACAGCACTTCGCAAACTAGAGAATGGGGACACTTACCAAACTCAACCTAGGTTATGAAGAAATATTACAGCACTTTAAACATTTATATACAACAACGCAATATTTATATATTCATTGAAATGTTCAAATACAGAAAGATTACAATTCTTCGCTATGCTATGGCATTGTTTATTGATATATAGATTTTTTTTTGTCAATATCCAGAAGTCTCCCCTCATATCATTATTGATATATAGATTTTTTTTTTTGTCAATATCCAGAAGTCTCCCCTCATATCATTACATGGATCGATTTATAGTCATTTCAGTACAAAGGAAAAATTGTTTCAGAAGATGACATGCAATCCCTCATTATTTGGATCTTAACCATACTGCATCCAACCATTTCTAAATTAAATCAAATGATAAACATATCTCCATTTAATTAGCCACCAAAAAGAACGAATCACATATGGAACTATTTAATGGTATATACATTGGAGCTAGGAATGCACGCCTCAAATTCGTTGGAATTGGATCTTAATACTCTGCCACAACTTCATGCATGACGAATCACCCATTAATTGCTCTTCATTGAAGAATCTAATTCGTGTTGGAGGGATAATGTTGAAGCTGCCACCATCATCCAATTGCATGATATGAAAATCAATTTGGTTACAAACTGAGTCGATGGTTGTCAATTCGTGTTGTAGGGATAATGTTGAAGCTGCCACCATCATCCAATTGCATGATATGAAAATCAATTTGGTTACAAACTGGGTCGATGGTTGTCAAAGATGGACACAATTAGAGTGCATAATAATCTCATAGCTTAATTTGGTCTCATTCTTGGTCAGGCGTTCCATTTGGCATATGTGTGACTAGAAAGTTGAGCACAGATTGGAGCTGGCTACGTTTGACCTAGACATGATCTGAACAACGAATAACCATATTTATCCATTCGTCAACAAAACCCATGAGTTTGATCTTGTCCCTATTGGGCGCGACCATACAAATCAATGAATAGTTTGGAAAACAACCACTACGTTTCTTTTTTCTTGGGAAATCGTCATTAAAATCCCCATTGCAAATCTGCTTGTACATCCTTTACTGCTCACTTTTTGAGAAATCTGCCTGCATGTCACATAAATAGATATATTTCGCAAAAAAACCATGTCCCGTATTTTCCCAATTCTGTCCCTTCAATTTGAAATTGGTGCATGAAAGTCTTTCCAGGAAATCCAGTAGCAAATCTTCCTTTTGACCATATTGATTTTTTTTGGAAAACTGTACGTGATTTATGAAGAGTTCCAAAATCTTATTTGGAATTCTTCCAATCATGGAAGCGACTGCTGGAACTAATCTTACACACCATCATTAGTCAAAACACCTGTCATCAACGAAACCAATCACAATTCTCTTTAATTCATTAAAACCAAGGAAATAATGATAATTAACAACTTTGAATTTCAAAAACTTCACTGTGAATTCATGAATAAATATGGTAAAAGTGACCATAAATGGGTAAAAGGGTGAAACACAATGATCACAAAGGGGTAAATTTAAATGATGAAAACATGAAAAGATGGTGACCCAACATAATGCACCTCCGGTCAACATATCCCTTGTCATCTTTGTAAGATGAAGATCCTATAGGAGGGAATGAAGGTATATACATACAAATGGTTATATGCATGCATAAAATATGAGGGATCACTATACCAAACTAGTGGATTGAGTAGTTCTGGACCCCTCCTGAGTTCCTTATGTCCTCATAGAGGGGTCAAGGCTATTGATGTTTAACAAAAAAAAATGTTAAGATGTTGCCTCAATAATGATACAAGGGGGTTTGGTCTATCACAAGGTGTAGAGTTCCAATGCTAGGATGTTATGGTTAAGATTTTTTTGTCTTAAAAAGGCTAAAGTTGTGAATGCATTATGTTAATTTACAACCAACAATAACTTGTTTGTTTCAACACTAAAGAGAAGGTAAAGTGTCATAGCAAGTGAAAAATCATGGTAAGTAAAAGATTGTGCAATGTAATATGGAAGAATCTTCATGTATTAGAGATGAAGGTTTAGGTGAGAGGAGGAACATACAAATTCCCCGAAATATGGGATAAATAATTATAATCCTAAAGGTAGGGCTTTATAGTTGCAAGGAAACAATGAAATACTCCTCAACGCACAAGGAAGTAAAATGAACTGAATGTTATGCTATTGCAAAGTTTATTTCAGACCCAAAAACATTGTGGAGTGAAAATTTGTGGTAAGTTGAAGATGATGCAGTGTGATATGGAAGAAACTTCATGTATTAGAGATGAAGGATCAGGTGAGATGTGGAATATAGAATCTCCCTCAAATTTGGAATAAACAATGAGAATCCTAAGGTAGGGCTTTAGAGTTGCAAGGCAGACAATGAAAGACTCCTAAAGGCATAGGAAAAGCAAACATATTTGAATGCTATGCTATTGAAAAGTTTATTTGAGACCAAAAAACATTCATAACAAAGGCCAACTACTAGTAATGCAAAACAAAATCCTTCTAAGGTGTATAGCCCATCTTAAATTTAGAAACATGGGCTACCTACAAGTAATGCAAGGGAGAGTTCTTCTACAAAGAGGCACCACAGTGCCAAGATGGATACATTAATGAAGATTCATTTATAGATTCCTCCAATCAAAGAACAACTACCTCAAATGAACTATCAGTTAATGATACCAACCATGTTTCCCATAAGATTATGAAGAATTATTTTAGAAATTCACTTGATGAAGAATTTAAGAAAGAAAAACCACCTACTTTCAATGGTGAAATTAAGAAAGGTGAGGAAGTGGAGGCATGGCCATTGGAACTAAAGAAATGTTTCCAAGTACACTACTACCTCGGAAACATGAAAGCAAGGGTGTCTATATTCAATATGCATGGTACAACTTCTATCTAGTGGGAAGATCATAAGAATGTGAAACTAATCAATGAGAGAAAGATCACTTGGAAGTATTTTATAAACTACTTGAGGAGAATTTGTCTCTAAAAGAGCTAGCCCAGTGGTAAGATCAAGGATTTCCCTGAGCTGAAGCTAACGAAGCTAACCATGGATGACTATGCTTCAAGGTTTCTCGAGTTGTTGAGATGTGTTCCATATATCAAGGATGAGAAAGAAAAATTTGGTGCTTTCTCAATGGACTATTGCAGTCTTATCAGGAAAAAAATGAGTTTATGACCCCAGGACTTTGAAGAAGAAGGATACTACTGGTTTGAAAAGTAAGGATCTAAGTCACTATGATATAAGATCCTAGGAAAGAGTGCAAAGTTAAGTGATCTAGATACAAAAATGTATTAACATAATTATCCCACACAGAGTGGAGATAATCTAGCAAAAGTAGAAAAAGAATAGACAAGACATCAAAATAAGGGACCATTAAAGTGTTGAGATTGAAAAAAAAAAATCTACTCTATGATTGCCCCCATATGCAGAATGACAACAAGAGGGTCTACAATGTACAAAAGGTTACTACTTTCAATGATGTAGCATGGGATACCTCAAATCCATGTCCTCATGGAGAATTGACAAATAAACCATCAAGAATCATTGCTGGAAGTAGAAGGTATAATTGCTCGATGACCCATTTCTATTTTAGTTGACTTGGGAGCTAACTTTAGTTATATCATGCCCCAAGTTGTTGTTGCTTGTGTACTTCAGAAAAGTAAGTAGTAGAAGTCATAGGTGGTCTAGTTAGCCACGAGGGAAAAAAGAAAAGAGATTGAAGTCGTTGAAGCATGCCTAATTGAAAAGAATGTGCTACACGTGTGGGAAACAATGGACATATTTCCCCTCATGTCATATGTTCTAATCAACATGGTTTGGCTAGTAGTGCACATGGTTAATCTAGATTGCTATGTGGGAACATTGGTTTTTGTGGATGATAATAGAAATAACATAACTATAAGAGATATTATAAATCCTATATTTGTAATGAAAGTGTTACCGATGCAACTAAAGAAGTGTTATAGGAAGGGATGTCAAATATATGTTATCCATATATTGGAATTAATAGACAATGAGGAGTTGAAGATTGAGTATCAGTCGATACTTTAGGAATTTAAGGATGTGTTTCTAAAATAGATATCGAGACTACCTCCTATGAAAGATGTTTATTTATCAATAGAAATCATGGCTCGAGTAATACCTATATCCAATGTTCTACATAGGATAAGCACTTCAGAGATGGTGGATTTTACGTTGCAGGTGAAATAAATGTTAGAGAAAGGATACATCAACCAATTTTGTCTCCCTAGGGAGCAATGACACTATTTTGAAGAAGAAAGATGGTACCCTCAAGTTATGCATCGATTATAGGAAGTTAAACAAAGTAATTATAAAGAACGTGTACCTATTTTCATGGACCAATGACTTATTCAATTAGTTAAGAGGGGCCATAGCATTCTCAAAAAATAGAGTTAAGGTTGAGATATCATTAGGTCACAATCAATGCTGGAAATATCCATTAGATAATGTGGTGGTGTCATTTGGGCTTACAAATGCACCAACCACTTTCATGTGCTTGATGGAAAATATTCTTAGTAAGTATCTAGACAAGTTTGTCTTAGCTTTCATTAATGATATTATTATTTACTCCAAGATGAAGGAGGAGCATGAGGAACACCTTAGGATGGAGTTGTAGGTGCCAAGAGAGCACCATCTATATGCTAAGTTTAGTAGGTGTGACCTATACCATAAATATATCCATTACTTGGGTCACATGATTTAAGAAAAAGGAAGCATAATAGATCCAAATAACATAAGGGCCATCATGGATTAGCCTGCTCGAAGGAATGTATCTAAAGTGAGATCATTTATAGGATCAAGAGGACACTATATGATATGTACTCAAGGATTCTCCAAGATTGTTCATCTGATTAGTTTGTTGTAGAGAAAAGGAGTAAGGTTTGTATGGATACAAGAATGTGAAGAATGTTTTTTTCCCAATTAAAGCATCTTCTTACCAATGCATAAATATTAAATACTGCAGACCTGGAAAAATATTTCCCGGTATACATGGGCATGTGTAAAGAAGGGCTCAATGGAGTTCTCATGTAAGACATATACATAATAAGATACAAGGTTGGGAAGTTGTCGCTGCTACAACACCCTCCAAAATTTTTCCTACCTTCAAATTTTGGAGCCTCTGATCATGCCATCTTTCGTTTCAAGCCACAGTCATGTTTTCTAAGCATTCAAGTATTTCTTTAGGAATCCTAAGTGTCGATCTACTTGTCTTCATATGCCCAACTCTTAATGGTTTCACGAGCACACTTCTTCCAAGAAAGCAAGATAACACATCTCTGTTGAGAGTTAGTGATTGTGCAGTCCCTAGAGGAAGTACCTGCAAAATCCTTGCTAACAATGTTTGCGCAGTTTCCAATGACAATTAGTACACAACCCTTGCTTATAGTCACTAGGAAATCCTTGCTCATAGTGACTGCGCAATTCCTACTGATAGTGATTGCGTAGTTCTTACTCGTAGAGACTGTGCAACTTCTAGTGATAATGTGAGGGAATCCTCTGCAGACAGTGATTGTGCACTCCTTGTTGACTATGAGAAATCACTTCTTCAAGTTAGTGTTGTCACACCTCTTGGTGCTAGTCAGTTCAATCTCAACTCCTAGTTTCTTGACATGCACTAAGCACTCTCACAAATCCTAACCCTAACTACATGTATGCTCTCCCTATGTAAAGAATCTAGCCCAGAGCTCATCTCACATTGATATTTTTCTTTGAGCACTATGCACTTAGAGAGCACAAGGAGCTTCTTCTCACTCATGGTTGCAAATTCCCCATCTTCTGGGTGAGTTTCTCAACTGTCACTTTTACATTACAATTGTTGCTTTTGATTTCTCTTGCTCTACATGTGCCATTTTCGCTTGCTCTATCTTTTGCAAGTGTCACTTTTGCTTGCTTTCATTATTGCATGTTTCGTTTGTATTTTATTTGTGTTTGCATGCATCATTTTCCCTCTTGCATGTGTCGCTTTAACTTGTTTTCACGCGTCATAAGAGCACGATGGCACACCTTCTAGAGGAAGCTCCAACACACTCTCTTGCAATGGTTGCTATTATTTATCATTAGAACATGTGTTGGAAAATCTCCCATGGCATAGCGCATATTTCGACTATAGTCGACACTTGTGTCCCAAACTTGTATTTAAGTGTCACAAACTTATGTCTAAACTGTCACACTCAAAAACAATTGTCGCTTTATTTTCATTTCAATATATATATATGTGTAAGTGTTGGCTACAATACATTTTTCTACCTTGTATTTGATGGTATACATGTGTGTGATCTCTGTTTGGGACTTGTTTAGATGTCTTTCCATCTCTTCTTCCACTGATTCCACACTTAGCAATTTTGGAGATCTTCTTGGTCCTCCCATCATGTATAAGTTGTAAATAAACTAAACTCCCACTAGGTTATGATCATTGCGCATTCTTAAGTCTCAGTGAAAGACCCTTACATCCTAGCCTTGTGCACCGAGCCTTTCTTGAGGAAAATTGCCATTATTGCACATTGAGCACCTTTAGAGCATATCAATGAACCATTACTAATTATACTACCTCACTGCACAAAGCCTTGATCAATTATGCCCTATATTATGCATCGAGCACTTCTAGTTGATATTGAAGAATTTTTTTATCTCCTTTCAATGAAAAACTGTACAATACAAAGGCTCTCTTCCCTTGATTGCACAATGAGCATCCCCCGGGTATGGTGACCTAACCTTTTGCCGCTTACACCAACCCTCTACATAATACCTTCACAAAATGTGCCTCCTATTGCACATTTCGCAATTATATTTGGCAATAGGTCCATCTCTAGGTCACTACAGTGCTCAACTGCACAATCCTAGAGTCTTCTTCTCAATCACTATGCATTGCGTAGTTATAGTGCTTAGTCTTACCACTCTTACTGACTGAACTTGCTTACTACACAATGCCTTGTATTGCCTTGCCTCAAATGTGCATTGTGTAGTTCTAGTGGACATTAGGGTCCCTTAGTCCTTGCAGAGCTCAACTACGTAATCCCTGCTTCCTCTTCCTTGAGCACTGTGCATTGCACACCCTTACTGAGCAAGCCTATCACCCTTTTCTCTTGGATTTTACCACTGCGTAGAAAATTAATGAGCCTTCCCTTATTGTGCATTGCGTAGTTCTAGTGGACAACATGGTCATCCCTTGGTCCCTGTAGTGCTCAATTATGCAATTCCTAGGCCCCTTCTCTCAGTGCTTGCGCAATGTCCCATCGCAATCAACATGTTACATGAGCAAACAAATATGGAATAGGTGATTATGGGATTGCTGTTGTCTTTTCACGAATGAGCTTCATTTTCAGGTGATATCATCTTATCATGGCAAGATGATGATCAAGGAGGCCAACAAGAAGAGGTTTCAAGAATATACTTGTGGAGATAAGACAAAGATGCTATCATATAGGAGTAAAGGAATCTTCAATCACTACAAAGAGACGACAACCTGTGTTCTCTTAGAAGGTTCCAATACTTATCTAGACCCTTTGGAGTGTGAAGATGAAATACAAGAAATACCTATTTGAAGAAATTGGATAAAAATTAGCAAAGAGAAGAGCTTGGCAATGATATAATGCAGTCTTATGTCATTGTCACCGAGTCATGGCATCTCAAAGTGTTGCTACAAAAGTCATATGTTGTCAACGTATTTTGCGATAATTTGTGGAATGTATATTGTATTTTCAAAAAGATGAGAAAATGTAAAATGTGTGGAAGCCCAAGGGTCACACATGGAATATGAATATGAAAAGTCACTAGTAAGTCCTAGAGTCATGTAGAATCTCAAATGTCACATAGGAATTTTAAAAGTCACATGGAAGCTCATGAGTCATGAGGGAGGTCAAGAGTCACAAGCTTAGGTGGAAGGTCACCTCATTTGTTATAAATACACTCTCATAGCTTAAGCAAAGGAATTTCACCTTGGATTCTGTAAGTGGTCACTTAATGTTCCACTATTAGGGCTAGTTATGCATCATTGTAATTGTGTATCTTAGAAATTTCACTTAATATATGAAGCTCTCAGAGCTAATGCACTTTCATGCATGTATCGTGGATGTTGTAAGACTGTTATTTTAATGTTTGTGATATAATTTTGTACTCATACATACTAAAGAAAATGAACTATTTCATTGGATTTGGTATACATCTTGTTGAATGTGCGTTGTTACTTGTTTTTATGATCGTTGTTACCTTGTGAACTATTTTTCAGGTTAACAAACAAGTCTTTCCTTGCTCTTGCGTGTCTCTTTTAGGATAATACTATTACTTTTCTTTTAGAGGCTCACTCTTTGTTTGCCCTTCCATGAAAGTACCTTTTATACATTACAATTGTATGCCTCCCAATGTCAACTTGATTGTTTCAAAGGTTGTTTGCATACTCTCTTATGTTTTTTATTGCAGCAAAGGAAAACCTTTAAGTTATGGTGGTCAGACCTATTATTTAGATAGGGCTCCTACTCCAAACTATGTGAGGTCTAGTTGGGACTTCATCTCGGGGATACCCCCTGTGTTACTAGACTTCCAACAACGTCAACAAGTGGCACTAGAAGGAGGGCCAAATGATAAGATGGACCCGTTGAAGTTTATTTTGAACCTTTTTATCTTGAATGATTTCTTCAAAAATCATAATCCCAAGATGTTTTTTGAACATATCAAATCTTACAATCCCCACTGAAATCATTCATAACTTGTCACAGCTCAAGTTTGATGGAAAAGTTTCAACAACCATGATTGAGCATATGTTTTTATTCATTTAAATTTTCCTTCCTAAGGGAGTACATTGTAATGATGCTCAGACCAAATTGTTTACCCTTACACTTGAAGGTCGTGTTAAACATTGGTGTCATACATTACCAATTGCTTTTATTCATTCATTTGAGCAACTTGTTAAGGAGCTTCGTGAAGCTTTGACAAGTGCGATTATAAAGATGTATATGAAGGGATAAATCGACTTAGAATTAAACTCGATGAATCATTAGAGGATTTTATTGATCAGTTTCTTCACCTTTCCTATGAATTTTTAGAAGAATATGTTGATTTATATTTCATGAGTGAAAAGTTTCAGCTTTTGGTTCTAGTCTCCTTAAAACAATTTGCATCAAATTATCCTGATGATTTTTCTCTTCCAAATTTTCTCGATCATGAGGCACCTCCATTCTCAGAGGAGGAATCAATTAATCCTTTCATCATTTTACCTCCTCATTTCTCATTACCAAATAAAGGGGTTCGTCATGCCGAGGTTGGAGTTGTGAAATTTGGAAACCAAATTGCCTATTCATTTCTCCCATATTCATCTTCTTCCCATGAACCAATTTTCTTTCAAAGGATATTTCATGGTTCTCATCATTCCATCGAATATAATCCCTTGATTCATCAAGATAACACTAACATGAAAAATCTTAATCTTGAATATGATTCGATTGAAAGTAGTGTTTCTTCAAGGGATACCTGTCATCCTTTATCATTTACACCTCATGAACCTCTATACCTTGATTCGCTTGATTAATCTTCTCTACCAATAATTGCTCCAAAGAATTTTGATTCTCAATCTTTTGGTTCACATGGTGATTAGGTACAAGGTGGCTATATCTCACAGGTAGAGGAGAAAAAAGAAGAATACACTTTTAATCTCGCTTCTCTTTTTCAAATTTCTCAATGTCAAGATGATGTTTCTACATTCTTGGCTGATCAAGGATATTTTGATCTCAGTAATCAGTTGAATGAAGTCGAAGCTCTTAACCGATATGAATGCATGGGAAAATATCACTCTAACACCAATGACTCTGCTGATATATGTGATAATGAATGCCCAAGTACATTGGATGATATCTTGTTTTTGCAAGAAGACTTGGATATGCAAAGCCTTATTATGGAGTTTGATATGATCATAGAAGAATTTATCACTTGAATTTCTTCCTCAGATGATCCAGGTGGATGTTGGTGGCCACCCACCTATCCCATTTGGACCCCCGCAACTGTCTCTTTCAGTTTTTCAGTTTCCGTAATTGTAGCACAATTTACTATTTTTAGCAGTTTTT